>VDFB02086717.1:0-144328 GCA_007258455.2 Sequoia sempervirens | reverse complement strand
CGATGGAAAAGTCGGCACAAAATTTGATGTCGAGCTGACCATGCCTGTTTGTGCCGAGTTTAGCGCTAGCCAAATTGTTCAATTGATGTACTCAAAATACACTAAAATCTGGCGTAAAAATCAACGATAATTTCCTGTTGTGCTATTGTGCTTTGTAGCACATTTCTTCCCTGACAACACGTATATAAAAGGTGGTAGGAGGATAATGTCACCTATGAACATATGGCTCTATTTCATTGCATCACATAGCTCCAACGTAACACATTTTTGGTTCTTCAATGTAAAACCAAAACATGTGTGGGTTAACAAAGGAGGAAGTGGGATGCGTGTCATCTTCAAAATTTAGTGTGTAGGTCTTTTACATTGCATTTTCATAAAAGCAATTTCAAATGGAATATGCACTATAAGAAAGACATACGATAGTTGTTGATCCTATTTTAAAGCCTCTCATGCCTCCCCCCCTCCCCCTGTCGCTTACATATCAACAATACCTTATGTAATTGCAAGGTTGAGACATATTTTCCCAACAAATAATAACCAAATTGTACAAGAGTTTTACAATAACAAGAGATTCATTGTTTATTAATTTTCACATACCAAGGTTTACATTTTTCAATTGATCTTTGACTTATGTTAATATTTGGTAAGATTGAATCATCTAATATTTTATTATAAATTTCATTTTGAATCATATCTAATAGATGTTTTGGATGAGGGTCATAGGTTTTTTATACCACTCTTAATTTTAAACCATCTCTTTTATTAGGTGATAATGCTTCACCCCCTACTATAATGAGACTAACTACCGGGCCCATGCTTCACCCCCGGTGTGGGATAATGCTTCTTCCTTCACCCGATGAACTAGATTAAGACTTCCTTCAAGTTGAACTCTATTATCGATCTCGCCTTTTCTCTCTGTTGGGAGTGTCATGCGTGTTCATGGGCAAGGGTTTTATCCAACTAGTTGAATTCCTTCTGAATGAAAGCATCAATCTAGGGCCATCACTGCTGCAACAGGGAAGGATGATTGAGTTCTTCAGGGAGCTTTCATTAGATTCTTCATTGATTCCATGGGCCCACCTCAACAACAAAAACTACGTAGGGTAGGGGCCTCCCTCGCTCGTTAATTCTCCCATCCAGAAGTCCTTTCGGTTGAACTCCTTTCCAAATTCCTAGCCGCTATCCTACCCGCACCATCGGTTGAACTATCTTGCCCAAGTGAGACCCTAACTTTCCATCTATTTGCTATCCTACCACCCTGCTGCAATAGGGACTAATCCAATAACACTCTGATAAAATCGATCTTGCATAGAATACTTTCTTGAATTCCCTTCCGAACAATCCAATGACAATGAAGGCCTACCAAGGGTGAATGAAGGACTAACCCTGGTAACAACTGGGTAACCTTCCTTTCTTCCTTCGAGAAGTAACTGGGGCTGCTTAATTGAACAATCTAGATACTCTTGTATTATTATGCCAATATTTTTCAATTAAATTTTTGAATTCATTAGTTAATATCATGTTTGACCTTAAGAGTCTACCACTAAAACCCCAACATTGATTAATTGGATTATTTTCAATACTTTCACTTCTCTTGGTTGGTCATATCAAATTTTTAGGATTTAATTTTATATATTTACTAATCTTACTTAACATTCTTTTATTTGAAGTTGATTTATTAACAAAAGTAGTTGTCATAGCATGTTGTGTTGCATTCTTATCTTTAGATCAAATTTTCTTTTCCTATAGAATCAATATCATTAGCAACACTAAATATGACTTGTTCTATTGAATCATCTTTCTTCTTTTTTTTAAAGAGAAGGGGTGAAAAATTTTATTCAAGAAAGAGCAATCAAGTACAAATAACGATCGACATGACCATAATCAACAAAATATCCATCAACATAGACCATACAAGAACACCCCAGAGACCAACCAACACCTAGACATACTGACCAACAATAACACAAGACTACACCTTCTAATCCTCATAAAGATATTTGGACAAAGTGGTGCTTTTCTCAAGATCCAACTGACCCCAATCACCCACACTCCAAGTCTCTCCACCCTTGGAGGCCCATTTTGCCAAACCATCAGCCACCCTATTCCATTCTCTAGGAATATGAACAAATGAGATAGTATAAAAATTTGAAGCAATATGAAGAATTTTCTTTACAATAAGGACTAATCTCCAAGAAGAGTCCTGAAAGTCATGCTTATTAAGAAGAGAGACCAAAATCATAGAATCAGTCTCACATATTGCATCCTACTAGATGACCTCATAAGCTCTCTCCAAAGCCTTAAGAATCGCACAAGCCTCCATCTGATTGTTAGATTGCACACCCATATGAATGGAGAAGAAAAAAACCATGCTCCCGGTACTATCACGACCCACTCCTCCAATCCCAACAACACTAGAGTTGCCCTGAGCTGAACCATCAGTGTTGATTTTGAGAGTCCAAGTAGGAGGAAACTAAATCCCTTCTATATTCACTTAGTTAGAAGCCTTTGGACTCCTTCCCCAAGACTCCTAGGGGCCAAGTGAAGAAGAAATCCCAAGACTAGAAGCAATCTACACATTAGAAGAAGACATAGGCTCTCCCAAATCAAACTTAGAAGAGATAATTTCTTTCATAATACTCTGCACTCTGTACCAAACCTGCTGAACTCCCAGATGACACTCCTGGAAAATGTGTCGATTTCTCTCCAACCAAATATGCCAAATAATAATAGAAGGACCCAAATCCCAAGCAGCCACAAGGCAAGATGCAGCTATATGAGGATTACCCAAATTCCCCCAAAAATCTTGTAGAGATAAAACAAATTTGAATGGCCTCCAATTTTTCCACCAAAGTCTCCAAATTTGAAGAGCGAAAGGGCATTGAAAAAATAATGAGAAGTACTTTCTTCATCGTAGCCACATAAAAAACATATAGAAGGCCCACAGAAATCCTATTTCCTGATGTTTTCCCAAGTGAGGCACTTCTTATGACTCAACAACCAAATAAACATATTACACTTGGGCCATCGATCCTTAAGCCAAATACGATTCCACCAAGGATGAGCCCTCACCTCAGCCTGGTAGGACACCAAAGAAGTATACCCTTGGCAAACATAGTAGATAACCTTTGAACCATGACCCCACGCCAGAAGATCACTGTCCTCCGAAGAACAACAAGGCCTCTCAGCTAGAATAGATGCTAGCATACTTCATTCCTCTTGAGACCCTCCAATTGGCCAACTATCAGGATTATGCCACTGATAGATTCTAGCACCGCCCAATTGTGATGAACATTTGAAACTGCTCACCCTAGACCATCCAACAACAACAAAAAATCACTTAAAGGATGAAGAAGAGGAAAAGAAGAAAGAATTGGGGGATGACCATCCAAGGAATCAGTCAAAAAAGGAGCGTGCTCCCCTTTCTAAATGATCCAAAAGAGACCCTCCTTAATGAAGGTCGAACCCCTCTTAATGGTGCTCTAAATCATCGAACCTTTACTAGCCAAATCCATTCAAGGAATATCTACACTATCAACCCCTCCCAAATACTTGAAATTTAGGATACGAGCCCATGGTTGTTTGGGAAACTTACACCACCTCCAATATAATTTAGCAACAAGAGCAATACTATTCTGCTCCGATTGCCTAAGCCCAAGACCACCATCCTCCTTTGATTTGCAAACTTGATCCCAACTCACCAAACTCCATTTCCTTATATCAAGATTCCCTACCCATAAAAATTTCCTAGTAAGGGATTCAAACTCCTTGAGTACGCTCTTGGGAGTGGATAACACTAAGAACCTATACAAATGAAGAGCTTGAGAAGACACAAGAGCCACCTGCCTAGCAAGAGAAAGCCATCTAAAAGTCTAATGGTTGACCTTAGCACAAAATTTATCCAATATCTTTTGCCAGCCATTTCTCCTCAAGTTTCCAGCACAAAGAGGAATCCCCAGATACTCCAAAGGAAGTTTACCAATCTAAAAATGAAGAATATTGGAAATTCTACATTGGATCAACTCATGAGTATTGAAGAAGAGAATATGAGATTTTCCCTCATTGATTTGTTGTCCACACACAACCAAATACACATTTAGGGATTTCCTGAAATTAACAGCCTCCTCAATCCTAGCAGTTCCCATAAGAGTAGTATCATCCACAAATTGGAGATGAGTCTGGGAATCCAACCCCTGAGCCCAATGCCAACCACAAATCAAGCCTCTATCTATGTAATATTTCAACAACCTCCCAAATCCTTCAGCCATCAAGATAAAAAGATAAGGGGAAAGAGGATCCCCTTGCCTGAGTCATCACCCAATAGAAAAAGTAGGAGAGGGGGAGTCATTAACAAGAACAAAGAAGGAAGAAGTGGTCACACAACTCATAACCCATGAGACCCACTTAGAGTGAAAACCAAAAGCCAAGAGCATACACTAAAGAAAAGACCACTCGACTCTGTCATAAGCTTTGGACATATCCAATTTGATGAACATAGATTTTTCTTTGGAGGAAGACATGGAATGAATAGTTTCCACTGCCACAACAATACCATCAAAAACTTTCCTACCCTTAACAAACCCCCCTGCTCCAAAGAAATCAAGGGATCCAAACACCTCTTCAATATTTTGACAATCAACTTGGTAATAATCTTATAGGTCACATTACATAGTGCAATAGGCCTAAAAGAGTCTAAAGAAATGGAACCCTCTTTCTTTGGAATTAGCGCAAGGAATGTGGAATTTATAGCCTTGAGCATTTGCTTGTTAGTATAAGACTCTCAAACCACATCCAATAAATCCATTTTGATGGTATCCCAAAATTCCTAAAAGAACTCAATAGGAAAACCATCAAGGCCAGGGACCTTACCTTTCTTCATCTGGAAAACAATATCCTCAAGTTCAACCAAAGAAATGGGTGCTAGAAGAGCATTATTCATCTCCGATGAGACCAAAGAGGGGATGCAGTCTAGAACCAGATTCTCCTCCTCCAAGGCAAGAGTTCTATCCTCAGAGAAAAGAGAAGAAAAAAATTGAACCACCTCCTCGGTAATAGCTTGATGTGAGTTTAGTCGATCACCCTGGATAGACAAAAGAGAGGAAATCACATTTCCACCTCTATGTGCCTTAACAAAATTATGAAATAAATCAATATTCTTGTCACCTTCTTTGAGCCAATCAACACAATATTTTTGTTTCCAAAAAATCTCCTCCCGAAGCTCCCATTCAGTGAGTTCCCTAGAGAACTTGGTTTCTTCCTTAAGCAAATCCACAATCATCCCCTCTTCCTTAATTTTGAAAGTGATGCCCTCAAGTTGATTTTGAATTTGTTTTCGTCTATGAAAGAGATTTCCAAAAATAGATTTATTTCATTTCTTTAGCTTGAATTTGACATATTGGAGCCTCTTGAAAAAATAAAACATTGTTGTGCCAAAATCCGACCTTCCTTCAACCCACCATTGATCCACAAGTTGGTGCAGATGAAAGTCTCTAAGCCACATTAGATGGAATTTAAAATGGGGGTTCTTGACCACGAAGAATCGAGAAGAAGAGAACTTAATCGACCAATGATCAAACCCCTTCCACCCAGGATCTCAGAAGAAGAATTCTAGTCATTAACTATCAATTCAACTGACACCAAAAACCTATCCAACCTCTTAGAAATAGAGCCCTCCCTACACCTCCTATTATGCTAGGTGAAATTTCCATTAGTGGGTTAAACATCCACTAGAGTGAGAAATTTGATTTTGTCCTGAAGCAAGGAAGAAGAAGGACCCAACTTGCATACTCCTCCCAATTTTTCCTCCAAGGAGCATATAGAATTAAAGTCTCTTGCCACAATCCAAGGGAAAGCAGGAGCCAAAGAACGAATAAATCTGATATGAGTCCATTGCAAATTCTTACCAATAAAGTCAGTAGGAGCATACATGTTAGTGAACAAAACCACCGTGCCAAAATCAAAACAAGATGCCAATAGAGAAAGGGAGTTCCTCCCAACCATCCACCATAAAGGTGAGATCTTGTACAGATCCCAAATACACACCACACCCCCCACAAAACTGTGAGACCCAACGCATTGGAAAGATCCCCTCCAAATTTTAGAAGCAGTATTTAACATTTCCTCAATAAGAAGCTTAGTCTCCTAAAGAAAAAGAATATTAGGATTATGATCACAAACCAAATCACGAGTAGCCTTTTGTCTAGGGACGCTACCCAAACCCCTAGCATTCCAGGATAACACAATCATTTATAAGAGGAAGCAAAGTGGGAGTCCAATGTCTTCACAACACCAGATTCCACCAAAGATTCTCCCATAATCTTCATCTTCTCCAAATCCTTCTTCCTCCCAACTTTTGCCATCTTGTCACCAGTCACTTTCTTTAAGCTTTTCTGGTGAATGCCTAGGATAGGCCCACATTTTTTTTACCATCATCCTTAGCCCCAGAGTCAGTTTCAAACTCATTTAGCCCCTCATTTCCAGTGAGCTCATGCAAAGTTTCTTCCAAAGGATTAGAAACCAAAGCTTCCATAGGAGTAGCCACTGAATCCTGTACATCAGTCTCCAATACAGCTAGGGGTGAAGAGGGAACATGCCCTTCCTTTGAAACCATATGCATGCCAGCTATAGGAGAGGAGGACAAAGGGTATTGACCACTGAGATCCAACCCTTGAAAAACCTGAGTGCCAAAGCTGTGATCATGTTCCATTGAATCCAACTCTTCAAAGTTCTCAAGAACATCAAATCTGTTGCTAGAAACCTCTCTAAGAAAACTTTTGTTCTGACGGTTTAGCGCCTTTGCTTTCAACTGAGATTTCACTGAAATAAACCCATTTTGATCTGGCTCCTCAATTTGAATCAGTGCTTTTCCTTTTGCTTTGGAAGTATTTGCATACACACCAGGTGAAGGTTGTTGGGTTTTAGCTCGCAGCTTAGGGAAATTTATTTGCAAATGCCCATATTCATGACAAATGCGACAGCGAAAGGGGAGGACCTCATAATCCACCCGTTGAATCCAACACATACCTCCCATCCTAATTTCAACAGACTCTGGTAAAGGATTATTTAAATTAATTTCCACACACAAGTGATCAAAAGAGGTTACCCTTCAATCAAGAGTCTGATGAGATGGGCCTAAGGCCTTCCCTAAAATAATTGCAATAGAATGTAAGATGTCCTCATGCCAATACTCCATCAACAACCAGGGTAGGCGAATCTAGACCGAAATTCTTAATAAAATCTCTTTAGAAGGATCAAACCCCAAATGCCATGGTTTGATGAAGAGACTTGCCTGATTGTGAAAATATGGACCCCTTTCAAAAGTCGCATTATGATCTACAATCCAGGAAAAAACCACAAAGAAATACCCAATAGCTCCCAAAATGATTTCTAGATCTCCTTCAAAATTCCAATTGTTGTGAATCCAATTTTCCAAAAAGGGCAGATAAATGCAAACCCCATGAACTTACAAATGAGTACATGCTCAAAAAAATTCAACACATCCTCCGCAACAAAATCTAGGTTGATCGCCACCACTAGGCGATCTTTAGATCTTTCCAAACAACTGTTGGGTTTTGAACGCACGCTCTGAGCTTGAATATTATTGGACTCCTTTGCTGCATGTAAGAGGAATTTAATAACATCTTCATGACTGGAGGAAGAAGAAACTTCACCAACAACAATATATTTAAAGGAGACCGAATGGGGGTCCCCTGGACCCCCAACAAGGGCCATGCAACTAGCAAATCTAAACACCCAACAAAATCACCAATGAAAGACAAAATAATGAAGGCGAAGAGGTAGAAAAAAAAAAAAAAAGAGAACGAAGGGCGATCAATAAGGAAACCAACCCACCACCCCACCTCAACACCTAGCACAGGCAAAAGAAAGAGCCCGCAGCCTTAACATGTCATGTAGGCTTGCAGAACCACCACCCTCAAACTCCCGAACAACGCCTCCACGTCTAAGATCCGAATCATCTTTCTTTTTTGGTTTAAAAAAATACTTAATTTTTTCATCTTTTCATATTTTACATTATTTTCATCAATTGCATCATGAGTTGACATTGAAATCCTGGTTTTTTTCTATTAAAAACATTTTATATAATCTATTTTCATGAGTTCTCATTTTTCTCCAAGAAATTTTACTACGAAGGTTATCTAAGACATCTCTTTCAATTGTAAAAAATAAAAAAATCATTTTCATTTATACAAGAGATTTCATTTTCATTTTCAACCATACAAGGGATTTCATTCTCATTTTCATCAATGCAATGGATTTCATTCTCATTTTTATTCATACAAGATATTTTATTCTTATTTTGTTTTTCCATTATTTCACTAGTATAATTGATATCATTATTGGTATATCCAGCTTTATTTAAATAATTAATATCAATATCATCAAAATGTGGGTTTGAAGACATACTTGGATTTATTTAAATAATTGTATTTTCCATATCATTGAAAAGTGGATTTGAAGACATACCCGAATTTTTTTGCATAGTCACTATTTCCACATCATTCAAAGTTGAATTTGAAGAAATAGTTGGGTTTGTCTCTATAATCACTTTTTCTTCCATATTCACCATTTCCACATCTGCATCATCTATATTCATTCCATCCTTCATGGTCTCCTCTTCAAGATTCATGGAACTAGATGCTTCAATATTTTTCATTTGATGAATCCTTGTTTTTCTATCTCTTTGTAGTTTTGCCTCCATCTCTTTATTTGCTTCAATTTCTTCGGGTGTCATTAACTTCCTACACTTTTTCCCTTTACTTCGACCCCATGATTACCAAAACCTCTTGATAAGAAAAAAAATAATTTATAACCTATTTTCAAATTGCTACCTCCTTGAAATTTTGAAATAAAACTATATATGTAGATCCTTTGTCCTATAAACTCTGAAGTACAAATAAATACGAATATATCAAAAATCCTCTTTTCCAATTCATCTTGAGAAAAAATCCTTGTACTTGATTCCACTTCAAAATAATCAACTTGCTATTGTCTGCTTCAAATACTTGAATAAAATATGCCCTGTTAAAAGATTGCACAAGACAAAATTTAATAAAAAAATCGTAGAAAATAGTGTTGTGGGTTAGTACCGCAGAAAGAGAATGTTGTAAAAAAAATGTGGTAAGTTAGTTTTATCCAAATTTAGAAAAAATGGGTATAATAGAAATGGGCACTTGTTCTATTTTAGAATGGGATCCCATTCCCAATTTCAAATGGGAAAATTAGGAATGGGTACTAGTTTTGAAATGGGTACCTGTTCTAAAATAGGAACGAGTACCAGTTTTGAAATGGGTACTTGTTCTAAAATAGGAACAAGTACTCGTTCTTTAAATTTGGAATCCCCAAGCTACTTTTTGTTTGGGTTTTAGGCTCGAGAAAGGTTTGGTACCTTGACCCTTAGCCTTTGACCTACAACTAACAACGAAGGCAATGTCAAGAGAAATGTCTAACTTTGACAATATAGCTAATGGGTTTTTTTCCATAATTAATTTATAAAATTAAAATCCATTACAAATCATGATGTCTACTTTTCAAATAAGTATTTTTTTTATGATTAAAGTATATTTTCTATTTTTAGTTAATTTCTAAGCAAACTGGTGCATAAACTTGAAATATTAGACCTTTTTTGTTTTTTAATAACTTTTATCTGTTAATTTTTTTTGTAAAAAATTACATGACATCAATTTACAAACAATTCTCTACATAATGATTTTTTTTAAAATTATTAGTTTAGATCAAATTATGGTGTCCATACACGTTGGTTTTTAAAAACAACAATTAGGGCCAATAAATAATTAATTAAAAAATATTCAGGAAAAAAATTATAAAAGAAATCCTCATTGATCTTTAGCTTGTTACACATATTTCTCTAAAAGGAATTAGAAAAATGATTTTATTTAGGTCAAATTATGGTGTTCGTACACGTGCATGGTATGGTCCTAAAAACGTGACTTTTAAAAAGTGGTTTTTATACATGCTTATTAAAAATTAATTTTTATCATATGGGTATTGGAATGAATTACATATTTGGATACTAGATTCAAAATACTAAATTTCACATTATTGATTTTTTTAAAGTTCAATGTGTAAGTGCTTCAAATTTTCAATCCAACTTCGACAAGTTCTAAAAAATCAAGAAAAACACTTCCACTTTTTGAGCTTTTTGTGGACCCAATTTCTTGCATCAACCTTTGATTAAACTCATAGCAGTTCGAGGATCTTTTTTGACCAAAACAAAGAGGGAAGCAAAGAAAATTCTATGGAGTAACATAATTCATTAGACATAAAATGATTATGGTACAATATACAACGAGAAAAACCTTATTATAAAGGCAGGGATGAAACCCTATGACACATTAAGATCATAACAAGTGTATTAATCACATGATATGATACACAAAAAGTAAACAATCTAAGTAAGCTTAAGTATCTAATAAGAAACTAGTTATGTAATATACCATGTTCACACCAACACCCCTCTTAAGTGCATCTTAGAGATTATGAAAAAATACAAAGATGCAATAATGGGTCTTGGCTACACGACCATGTTAAGTATCCATGTACAAAAAAATCTCTCATAAATAGAGTAAATGAGAGAAATTTGTAAGAAAAAAACCCTCTAAAAAAATGTTAGAAACAAAAATGTACAATTGATGGTTCAATTGCCCCCCAATGATTACTTTTGTCACCAATGTACAATCAATATTCCCCAAATAGGAGAGAAAGAGAGACTATATAGCCCCCCATAATGTGTAATATTCTAAGCAATGGTGGATGTTTGACAAAGGAAGGTGATGAAGATCCAAGAATATTGAACAACATCCCTCCTTTTGGGAAGAAACAAAACCAAGTATAGATGCAAGATACCTTTCTATGAAGGAAGACATATCATGATGTATGTTGATGTTTTTGTTGTTGTCTCTAAAATATGGTTAAGTGTTTTCATGTCTATATGAAATTATGACATAATCAAATTAGGTACAAACCTAAAAAATGAAGGTGTTACACCTCAATTGTGTAATTACTATTACTATTACTATATAGGGTAAATGTGAATTATGTTGATGAATAAATTGTACTTGCACTTCATTATCAATGGGTTATGAATAAATGATATTTCATTTAATGTTATATGAAGCAATGCATATATGCCAATAAATGGATATTGGTTGATATTCTAACTTTGAAGATGTATTATGTGCAATGTATATTTTGTTGAATAGCCAACTACTTTGGGCATATGCTAGTGGATGGAGGTACATGTTCAATTCCTCCAAGTGGAGGGGAAGTATCACTCAGGAGAAGGTCTTGGTCAAGTAACCAATAACGTAACCTATCTGAGCTTACACACACCACAATAGAATAATTGAGTCAGGTTATTAAGTCGGAAGTTGGTAAGCCATCCTTAGTTGATGTGTCTGCATTAGTAAGAGTCTTGTTTACTATTGAAATGCATTATTGGGTGATGTTTATCTGTTTGGGCTTATGATTTCTTTCTTGTATTACTACATTTGTATTGATAAGTAGAACGTATTTAGGGTATGTGTATATATATATATATACACACATGCATGTTAATTGGATCTAATGTCATGTATATGTATATGTATAGTTATACCATGTATGTAGGTGCTTATCAATGCAATAGTAATTATGTATGGCTATTATGTGAATCAAATGTGTATATATATAGTGTATACATATGTATACATGTACATATATATATATATATTTGTGTGTGTGTGTATACAATTGATATATATATAGATATATATTGATAACACTATATTGCTTGCACTTATTTGTATATCGAATGTATCCATACAAAGTTGGATATATATATATATATATTATCACTCGCCTAAAATCAACTATCATTAACAATGATAAAGGCTGATTAATTAACTTGGTTAAAGGCCGACTATATGTCACTTATGATTGTGCTTTATGAGGTCGAAGTATGATATAAGTATGACTGTATTCTTAAGTTGCATATTATTTTTGCTGACCATGTATGAAGAGATAGTATTCTGCAATCAATAAGTAGCCATTAAGTTGATATAAAAGTGGAGACTTGGTCAACGCCTTGCTATGATATGTCTTTGACTTAGTAAACCATAATATGCCTTATCATTTGATAAATATTCACAACAAATGAATGTATGATTTATAATGAACAATAGGTCGATGACTGAGTCGAAGTGATAAATGAGTTAAGTTGACTCATGTGAGACCAAGTCGACATAAGTTATGTGTTTCATATTTGATAAATGATTGATTCCATAGTGAGAAACAACACCAACTTTGTAGGAGGTTATTGATGCTTTGGCACCACCTTTGAATCCTATTTTTTGTAGATGCCCATTGTGAATGCAAATCAAATTCAAAAATGTGTTGATTTGAATTAGACTCTTATTGCTGTCAATCAACAAGGTCGATCTGTAGTTATTATTAGCTGAGTAAGATATTATATGTTCGCCACCTTTTAGTTGAGGATTGTGTGTTGCTATGCATGGTAATTGCTGTCAAAAATCATGCCTAAACTGTAGGTAAAGTGGTCTCCAAACTGCTGTATAAGTAGTAGAACAAGTTCACTTGTCTGGGACACATTCCTTGAGCAAGTTTCTGCATTCTATTTGCATTCCTTTTTGCATTATTTTGCTTATATAGTGAGTGAGAGCTTTGAGAATTAAAGAGAGTATTTTATCATTTTGAGAGAAGTATTTTGCCAACTTGTGAGTTGGAGGTTATTGTGACTTTGTTGGAGAGATCGAATCCAAGCTAGTTGCTGTTTTGGGAGAGTTGTGTTTGCAACCAGTCAATTGGATAGCATATCACAGGCATGAGGATAATCTTCCTTTGTTTGTATTAGTTTTTGAAATCGTTATTTCTTGATTGTTTAAACTAGTCTATTATGGTTACTTGCATTTAGGGGAAAGTAATGTTTGCTTTGAAAGAAAAGTAGAAGTGATTTACTCTATTTGTGAAATGCTTGTAGTTACTCCATGATAGGAGAGATTATTTGTCCTAGATATTATTATTATTATAGATGTGATTGAACAAGGATAGCTTAAGGGATACTCATAACTAGTTATTGACTATGCTAGATAGCTAGTGGGTTACTCCTGGGATTGTTGTCCAATGAAGGGAGGGAACTAGTACTTTTGCTTAATTGAGTATAGATATCTTAAGTTTGTGTTAAAGGTGATAGGCTAATTATGGGGTTTAAGCTTACCCATGGGAGGTACCTATGCATAGATATTATGGCCTTAAGTCAAAACGAGCGTGATAAGTGTAAGTGAATGGTAGACCATCACTCAAAGTATTGAGTGAGAACACTTTGGCCAAGTAGTGTGATTGCCTAGGGCTCCACTGTTAGTTCACCGTGTACATTTAATGCATGATAGTTACCTTGTGTAGGGTTATAAAACCTAAGTCATGTAGGGCACATCACTAAGCTCAGTGTGGTATGTCGCACGGGGTTACCCAGCCAATCTCTTCATTGAAGGGTAGGGCCATCTATCATTGATAGATGTGCGGGGGACCACATACAAGTCTGTGGTTGGCATAAAAGCGCTTGAGTGATGCTTCTCCTCCTCAACAGGCGACAAAAGACCAAGGTTTTGAAAGGAAAATTCCTGGACCATCTATGTCTTCTACTTTGAAGCTCGGTGGAGCTGTGTATGTAATTGTGTGCATTCTTGGAAAATTGTACTTTTTGAACTATTGTATTGAAATGGAAATCCTTATTGTATTTTGTTGCATCTTTGTTCGTATATTCTCAATAAAGATTTTTTTTTTATTGCAATGGTTTGTTACATAGTTTATTTACTCGCACAGTGAAAACTTAGGAAAATTTACTTTAGTGTACGATTGGCATATTACAGAAGGTGACAAGGTAGGACTATGTGCAAAAGAATGAAGAATGAGATCCAAAGACAAAGATGGTGCAACAACAACAATGATGGAACCATCATCAAATAGAAGATATATTCCATCAAATGTGTCCATCAAACGTGTAAGATAGGACTCACAAAACAAACATATAATATCTCTCGACTATTCATCTCAAAATACCAAATTCAGAAGACTATAATGTACCTACTACAAAGAATGACTAAAATTAATTAGCGATGGAGATGTGATATCAATGTATGTTATCCAAGTATATTGAAAATCCCATGATGATGTGTCTACATTAGATGTTTGAATATAGACGCTTAGAAATAAATGCGTCAATGTTGGAATGCAAAAATCCCCAACATCAAGATACTAACTTATATATAAAGAAAGTTAAGCCTTTGAATTTGGATTAGGAGTCATATATGACAAATGATCAATAAGTATCTTTATGGGAGGATAATCATAATTAGGTGAAGCCTCAATTTCATCACAACTATCAAGAATTGCTAGGTAATCAAGTTGCTCTTTTATATCATCATCATATGTTGGGTTATCACAATCATCAAGCGGTAGAAAAATTCCCATAATAGGAATATCTAGGAATGAAGAGTGATTTGGGTTTCTAAAGATCTCCTAACTTATAGTCCAAAGAGTGTGTGGGCACTCAATACGTGAGATGGAACATATAGTGTCAAAATCAACACTACTACCAATCAATCTAAGAAAATGATCATTTTTGTTCCTCCATTCTATTTTTTGGTTAGGTGTACCTAGTTTAGAGATAAGTGGACATATAGATGAGGTAAGAGATGAAGTGACTTGAGATGTTTTAGGATGCTATCTTGCCAAGAATTATAGTTTCATTTGTTTAGGGTGCTTATGGAAGGATACCATGTGATTTTATAGTGATAAATTTTTCATATATAGATTAGAGATCAAAACATGTGAATTTGAAACCTTGTAGCATAAAAATGACCACATATTTTTGTAAAATATCTAAAGTACAAGTCAAAATTTAATTGTCCAAGTTATGACTTCGAGAAGAGAATTGTCCCTTTACGACATAAAAGATGAGCCTTGACATTATTTGGGTGGCCATAGGATGGCACCGCCAAGTTGGCCAAGCAATGATAGTGAAATTGATGAAGGGTGGGTGGAAATTTCCAATAGTGGTGGTAGTTTGAGGTGGTGTAGTGATGGAGGTTCTAGGCGATGCAACCCACAAGGGTTGCACATGAGACCAATGGCTTCAACCCCACCATGGTGAAACCGTACAAAACCCTTGTTTGCTAATATGATAAAGGCACTCAAAACCTTTTAAAAACTGTTGTGGTCAATAATGAGGGTAACACCATAATTTATGTGTCAACATCATACAAAAAAATCAATCACAAAACTGTGAATTAATACCACTAACATAGATGATGATGTAGGCATATATTTTGACTATACAACAATGGTGACCAACAATATGGTGAGTGCATTATCATACACAATTGTATGGATATGCATGAATTTTTATGACAACATTTTATAGATTAAAAAAAGTTCAATTTTTTCAATGCCAAACCTTTTCATGTTTTATATGGATTTATACAAACTTTAAAGTTTTTTGACTTCAAATGTGAGATTTATTTCACATTGAGATGCACCATTTGAAAACTTTTAGTTGAAACTCTAAAAAATAAGGAACATGATACAAATTTAGAGCTTTGATACCATATATGAGTTATTGATCAACCCCACAATAATCCATGGATCAACTACCACCAAAGCAACCTTCTACACAAAAGAGAAACAATGGAAATGCTACATAACAAGAAATTTATTATATGCAAAAATGAAACTACTACAATACACAATGAGAAAACGCTTGTTATAAAGACAAGGATGAAATCCTAGGAGATAGTAAGATCATGACCGATGTTTTTATCCTATGATATTAGAGAAATAATAAATGACTTAAGTAAGCTTAAGTATGTAAGTGTAAATAAGATCTAATACAAAACTAGTTAGGTTATATACAATGTTCACACTAACTTATAATATATATTAATATGAGATATAATAATATAAATAGTCATTATATTTAAAAAACATATATCACTTATGTTTTAATTTTTATGTACACAATAACAACATAAAATTCTTTGATGCCATTGTATAACATTCTTTGATGCTAGCATTCTGGATACGCTAGGCTTGAGTAAGAAAAAATGCCTAAAAAACCCTGGTTTGAAAGCCCTTCCCCATGGTACGTCCCCTGCCAAGTGCCTGAGGGATGTGGGTAAAGAAATGAAGCGTCCTGCCTCCACCTCGCGACCTAAGGCTAAAGCCTCTAAGAAAACTAAATTTTGCCTTCATCACATTGACTCTGACATCAAAATTACTGATGAAGCCAACACCCCCCATAGATCTCATAGATTGGTCCTTAAGCAGGACAAGGTGGGAAGTCTTAAGGAGGCCTCAGATTCGAAGAATGAGAATGGGAGTGACAGTGAAAGCCAAGAGAAAAAGGTGGTGGGTGGGGATGACCGGTCTGTCTCGGTGAACAGTGCGTCCCATGTGTCTGAAAGCCTGAAGAAGGGCCCTACCAGTTGCAATGTGATGGAAATTAATCCCCAGATCTCTATTACTAATAAGGGAAAAACCCCCTTTAGGAAAATCCCAATGAAAAAGAGATGGCCTAGGAAGAAGTTGGCAAGCTGAAGGGGAGAATGGAGAGATTGGAAAAAAGGTTCAGGAGGTGTTGCACTTTGCCCTCAAAGTCATGTAGAGGTCGGCTACTAGTCTATGCTTGCAGCAGAAGGACAAGTTCGCGGCTAATGACGATGATGCTGCTGGTTTTAAGAGGCTGCTTGAGTTCCTCACGGTGGATTGGGCGACTACTATCCAGGATAAACCTTGCAGGGAGGAAAAAATTTAGGCCTTTGGGTCTTTTTGTTTTTCATTTTCTCTATGACTGTTTATTTGTTAATGCTGTTTCTCTGGTTTGACCCTTGGGGGTCTTTGGACTCGTTTACTACCTATCATGCTTGCATGATGGACTATGTTTTTTACTGTTATTTTTTGGTTTTTGATATGACTTGCTGTGGGTGATAGCTCGGTGTTCTCGACTGTCACTGTACTGTTAATGTGCTTACTCTGGATGGCCTTTGGGGCCTTGTTATGATGGGACAACACCCTTGATTTTGCTGCTTTTTATATCAAAAACATTTCTACAAATATATTTTATCTATTGTTTACTTAATTTTATTTAAAGTTTTTATATTTTTTTGTATTTAATTTTTAATTTTACTTTTGAAAAATATATTTTTATTTTGATTTATTTACTTTATATTTTATTTAATAATTGTTTTACTTTTATATCATTATATAACATGTCTTGGTATACTTAAAAATATTAAAATTAACATATAAATATATAATATTTATTATACTTTTCAAAATAAAAAAAATATTTAAATAATATTTTTTCAAATATAAAATAAATAACTAAAAATTAAACTAAACTAAAATTAACAATATAGATAAAATTAACAATAAACTAAAATTAAAAATAGTCTCGCCCTAGCTCACCCCAGATACCCAAGGTATGGGCCGCTGGGCTGGATCGCAGGGACACCCTTGTTGTAAAGAAAATAAAATAATATAGATAAAATAAAATTTAATTAAAGAATTAACTCTTTCACATAAAAATAAATAAAATAACTCTAAATTATATGTCTCCACATTTTTGGAAAGACTATTTAAAATATTTATACGAGTTAATTCCACCTCTATCCCGCTTATACCATAAACAGAGCATCGTGAAAGTTACCTTGTCAATACAAAGAATTTCATTATCGTGTCGAATCCCTTCAAATTTTATGGTTTTTCTCGAGTGTGGAAGGCGGTTGTCTTGAACTTCTGAAACAATAGGAAGACCATTTTATATTGGAATCATTCCCAATGGCAGGCCTTCTTGACAAACTGCGAAAGGTAAGAGCAGAAATTTATCTTCTTCCGCAATGCATTATTTTCAACTGCCCATCCATTTTTCTCTGTTTTTGGGCTTAATGGTTGAATGCTGCGACCAATCATTTTTTGAACAATTTCAAATGTGATGGATCGTCAACCAACTCGAAGTATTGATCATTTACTTGCTGATATTTCTTCTGCTATCCTGGGTTTCGAGTGTGTCTGGTATGTTGTTCAATGAATACACTATCTCAATTTAGTATTTGGTCACTGGAATGCCAATGTTTGAGGGTCTGGAGTATTCTTATACTCCCGAGGGAAAAGCTTTTTTAAAGGCTTGTATAATGTTATTTTCATCTGCCTTTGTTCATAAAAGCACCATTGGCCATTATACATAAGCTCAATGTATTCGTCACAAGACCAAATGGTTGTCGTGTTCTTTTTTCCTTCTTGTCAAATTGTTAACACCTAACCCACAATTATAAAAAATGTTTGGCTTAAAATCCATGTCCTAGGGTTCTAATTCATCAAAAGCTCTTGTGATTTGGACCCTAACCTTGCCTGGCTGCACAGAGAGCATGCCCAGCTGGGCTTGAAGTAGCGTCATCATCATGTTAATTGTTCTTCCTTGCCATTATTCCATAGTGAGTTGGGATTCATTTGTTGTGCTCATGGATAATCTTAATCATTTTAGGTTACTGTTAAGAAGTTGGTTATAATTTGTTTTTAGAGGGAGTTTGTTGGTCATTAAATTCATTTATAGCGGTATGTTGAAGTGCGCCATCAGACCGGGTGCAAGAACTCTATGAATATGCAATTACATTCTCATATAAATCTTTCATTTAAATGTCCTGATTAACATCTTTGAACTGTTGGGTTTTAGTTAGGGTTCCCATTTCATTCTATAGAAGTAGTTTTATCGAATTGAACTTGAGCCGATTCATAATCTTGTAGGTTAGATTAACTTATCCTTGATTGAGAGATGATATATTAAGCTATATTTTTCGTAGATTGAAGAAATTACATTTTCTCAGTCTTCAAAGTTGCCAGTAGGCGATAATATACAAGAAAGATGCGTTGTTAGCTGTAAAAGACCATTCAGCAGAAACAAGTCAATCGAAGTTTTACTTTGTCTATTAAATAAAGGTTGATGGACGGTGTATCAAAATCATAAATGCATCCAAATAATTCAAGGGGAGAAATATTAGAGGGAAATCGTCTCATGTCATATTTCATCTTGCAACATATTTGTTATTTATTCATATGCAGATACAAAGGAAACAGATATTTTAATGAGATTGAATGCTTTTAAAAACTTTTCTATACACCGTTGGTTATTGCAGACACATATGCATGTATGCTCTAGAGGGAAAGGGAGAAGGGAAAAGCCAAAAGAGGAGGCTAAGAAAGTGATTACAGTAGACGAGAACGATGTTTGTAACTTTTTCTCCTCCTAAAATAATTAAGATAGGAATTAAATGATAAACTAATTATTGCAAGAAACTTAATGTAGCCAAAAAGAGAGAAATTTATCTTTCCCAAAAATCAGTGTTGGATACCATTTAGGAGAGCATGATAGTTAGCTAAAGTGAATATATTATGATACATATTCAAGGCGCAAAGCATCTCATATGTGATAGTAGGAGAAACAAGAAGAGATTGTTGATGAAAATCAGGCCTGTGCTATAACCAATAGTTGTAAGACAATCGGACATCAAAGAGACATTACCTTCAGCCTTGGGGTATATCTTTCATGGGTTTGAAATCACAAGCAACTGGCTAATATTTATATCTAACCCTTTTGAAATTGTTAAGATGTATTTGATTAGAACTACGATGGCAATTAATTTTTCCATGGTACTGGCAATTTTTGTAAGCATCTAAGCTGAAGTTATTTGTTATAGGTTATGATAGGCATAGTTGTAGTGCACAAGAAAATAAAGCAAACATGTTTGTTATCTAATTAAAAATTAATATCTACTACAGTAACACCCCACTTGCCTCAGCAACCTCCCTCCATGAATGGTGGGACTCTACCTGGGGTCAAGTTTATACCTTGAATCCAATGAACATTTGATTCAGTTTCAGGTTCCTAATTTTTGTGGCTAACGACTCACAGACTCACCAAGACAAGAAGATGATTTCTGGAATTGGCTAAATCTTTATATCTAAGAACTTGAAGGCTCACCAAGATAAGAAGTGATTTGTGCAAAGATGATGTCTACGATTGGTAGTTTGAACAAATGAAGATGTTCTTGGGAAAAGAAGTAGAGCACATGTAGATCATAATGCAAGCTTGAAAAAATCTTTTCCAACTCCTTTAAACAAATGACAGATTATGAAGCATATCCAACCATTGAGAGATCAACAAGTAGATGAAGAAAGAAACATTTCACATGGTAGATGTTGGGCCTTTGGAGATTCCAATAAGCAAAAAGTTTGTAATTTTATAAATGAGAATTGATGAAGGAAGTTGATGCTTGGTGACAATAAGTTCTTGATTGGCATATAAAAAAGTTTGTCATATTCTGATACTGATGTGGATTTGAAACTTTTGGAACTTAGATGTGTTGTAGGAGAAGGCAAATATTACAACAAATTAATGCGATGTCCAGTTTATTGGAGAAGGCTTTGCATGCACTCTGTAGGCCTTGTTGCTATTATGGGAAATACAAGCATGAAGAAGTGCCAAGAGGAACAAATCCTTGATGTACATTTGCTTTCAGCACCTTGGGACGAGCATCAATGACTACTTGAGGAAAATTGTTTTCTAAGAGATGAGAACCCATGGTTTTAGAACAATCTCAGCCTCGTCATGGAGTAAATAATAGAAGTGCTATCAATTCAGGAATCCTGTCCTTGAAGGAATAACTTGAGCCAAGGGAATAAGAAGCTTCATGAAGAATTGGCTGCTAAGTAAGCAATATTGATCAATCTGCAGATGTATTTGAAGAGCTGCAGACAAAGCAAGATTTCAACACAAGATATTTAGAGAAAAACAAATGAGAAGATACTAAACCCTTATGATTCCAATATCTTAAATTTTCTATCAAATTCATTTGCTTGTTTTGAAAAAGACACCACAGGAATTGTTTTCAAGCTGGTGAAGAAAACACTGGTCAAGATCTTGGTAAAGATGAAGGAATTTGAAGGTTCTGTGAGGCAGAGATAAGGCTGAAGAATTTCGGATTCAAATCTTCTCAGACCACCATGGGTTCTGCTGTCATTGAAGCAGAGCTGTGCCTCAATAACAGCAAAATAACCTGATCCATATCAGGTTAAGTGTCATGTCCCCAATTCGATTTAAAATTCAAATTTTGCAAAGGCGGGAAAAAGTGTTTTTGAGCACTAATTCTGATATTTTTTATTAAATATAATAATAATATTTTAATAAATACATTTGAATATTAAATAAATGAATTTTATGCCGGGCAGCTGAATTAATTAATAAATAAATTTATATTCTAAATTTTGGGCGCCACCTTTTTGGGCCAACCCTTATTTAATAAATAAAAATAAAAATAAATAAATCCCTACAGGTTGGCTCCAAAATCAGTCCTATTTCAAGCTGGTCGGCCACTTTGCACAAGAGGATTCCAAACAGGTATAAGAGAGGGTCGAGTTTTTCGCCACATTGTGTCTAGTGGATACTTAAACATCCTTGTAAAGTGGTTTTGTTCCAGCTCTAGTGGATCTCTTGATTTAATTGTTTCCGTAAACCTAGAGTCTAGGGTAGTGTCCTGATATGGCAGGGATTCAAAAGTTTGTTGTGCTGAACTCTCAACAGTTGACAGGAAAGAATTATTATTCTATTGAGTTATAAAATACTCACCATTTGTGAGCATTATGACCTTGATCAAGTTGTGTTGAACAAGGAGGCATGACCTGCAAATATTTGGTAGGCCTATGACAAAGACAAAAGGTAGCTTAAATGCTTCAAAAACTATTTGTTGCTGATGCTTTAGTGCCAAAGGTTAGAGATGCCACTATAGCTTTAGCATTGTGGGAGAGTCTCAAAGTCAAATATCAAGCATTAGAACTTGGGAGAGCTTTGTATTTAAAAATCTTCTGTTTTCCACAAAGTCGTAGGAAGGAGGATCTGTTTCTGACTATCTTTTGCATTTGAAGGGTTTCAATGGTTAATTGGCATCCATTGAAAGCTTGGTAGATGATCAAGATTTGGTTGCATTAATAATACATAGTTTGCCAACGTCATTTGATTCCTTTGTTGAGTCCTTGAACCTATTTGCGGAGACTCAAGAACTTGATTTTTATAAGTTGTCAAAACACTTCTTTTACAAAAGGAATGAAGGCAAGAACAATCCAAAGCAACAACTTCAAACATCACAAAGAGTACATTTAGTGCATGAAGCAAGAGTAGAGATAGACAAGATAGAGCAACTAGTTCATCATATGAATCTTCGAAGGGTGGTAATTCAATGCAAAGATCCAATTGGATGTGTTGCTATTATAAAGGGTTGGGGCACTTAAAGAAAGATTGTTGTAAGTAACAATGAGATCTTGCTAGCAGGTAAAAGAAGTCACATTATACAAAATTGCTAAGGAGAATGAACAAGGAGCAACAAATGACTTTGCTTTTGTGGCATCATAAAACCAATTTCTTGAGTCTACAACTTGGTATTTTGAATCCGATGCATCTTTACACTTTACATGCCACAAAGATTGGTATGTAAGTTTTGTTGAAGATAAGAGTAGTAGTGAATTTGTTTCTTTTGTTTGTTAGAGGACGTGTGAATGTTAGGATGACATTGAATATTGGTGTAAATTATACATTTTAAAATGTTAGGTATACCCTAACACAAACAACAATCTTCTATCTGTAACTAAGATCATGAAGAATCCTATTTTGTGTGCAACCTTTTAAGGCAACAAATGTATGGTAACTACTTGTCAACATAACAAAGTGATTGCTGTTGACGTTGGTGAAAAGGGATTGTATAAATTTGTTAATCTTCGAACAACAAAGTCACATGCACTAGCAATAGTTGGGAGTACCACTAAACTTTGGCATGAAAGTTATGGTCATCTGAATTATCAGTAGTTGTCTTTGCTTTTTAGACTTGCAACCATTCACGAAAGTTAGAATGCATGCTCAATATGTCAGATGGACAAACAATGTCGACATTCATTTGATACTAATAAAGCATGGCAAGAAAAAGGGGTTTTGCTTTTGGTACATGGTAATTTGTATGGTTCTATGAGGACACGTATAGTGTCTAGTGCAAATATTTCTTGTTTCTTGGTAATGACTTTTCTAGAAAAATGTAGGTTTGAAGAACAAGTCGATCTTTTTCTGACTTTGTGGTGTAGATATCTTTTGTTTGAAAAACAAACATGTAAACATTTCAAAACACTAAGATCAAATAATGGAGGTGAGTTTGTCTCCACCTAGTTCAAAGAGCAATGTATACATTGGCAATATACTACTTCGTGTACCATGGTGCTCAACTAAAATATGTCATATAGGTATTGGGTAGGAGTTATGAATATTGCAATCTATATCCTTAATACAAGTCCTTGTAAAGCCTTGCAAAATGTCCCTCTCAAGGTAGCATGGCTAGACAAAAAACCATCCATAAGTGATTTTTCAAGTTTTTGGTTGTATTGCTTTTGCACATATTCTTAAGAAAAAAATTAATTTAGAAGCAAAAGCAAACCATATATGTTTGTTGGCTATAGTGAACAATCTATAGCATATGGACTACTAGATGTCTCTACAAACAAAATTGTGGTTAACAGAGATGTTATTGTCAATGATAAAATACCATTCTTTTTAGTGAATGGTAATTCTATAGATACTAGTGTATTGGTAATTACTCCTAGAATAAGTTTTGATGATGAAATCAAACACAAAACATTAGAAGCATCAAATTCTAGGGGGGGAATCATTTGGAGAAGAGAGTGAAGCTTAGTCTTCACAACAAAGTTAAGAGGGCCAACAAAAGAGACCAAAGTAGTACTACACCACAATGAAGGATGTTTGGAAGATGGATTACCAAAGGCAATGGAAGACTAGTATACATGTTCAAGAAAACAACTTGTGCAAGGTGGCGAGAAGGTAAATTTTGCTCTAATATCTATTGTTTCTTAAATATTTGAGCTTAGCACATTTGTAGGGCCAAATAGAAGGTTGAATGGGAAATTGCCATGAAGGTGGAATATGATGCCTTGATGAAAATTAAAACTTGGGTGTTGTCAACATTGCCCCTAGGAAAGAAATCCATTGGTTGTAAATGGATTTATAAATTAAAGTGTAAATTAAATCTTTCTCTGGACAAGCAAAAAGCTCATCTTGTTACCAAAGGATATGCACTTGAGGAAGGGGTAGACTATGAAGAGAAATTTGCCTCTATTGTAAAGATGGTAACTTTTCGGTTGGTTATCTCCATTGCTACTCAATTTGGGTTGAAGTTATTTCAGGTGAATGCCAAAAGTGTCTTCTTGAATGGAGTCTTGGAGGAAGTAATCTACATGACTTAGCCAAGAGGGTTCTAGGTTACAGGCAAAAAGTTTGGTTTGCAAGTTGGTAAAGTCCTTTTATGAATTTAAGAAGATTCCTCGAACATTATTTTAAAATTGATCAATATCTTAGAGATCTTGGTTTTAGAATAAGCTATTTTGAACCCACCCTTTATGTCAAACTCAGTGGTGGTGACTGATCTGTAAACTAGGACATTAAAGTTATTTGAAAACTTAATCCAATATAGATTTATTCCCTGATCGCAGCAGTAATGCGTGATTGTGTCTAAACCGTTGAAATTATTACAAGTAGAGTTCACTTTAATCCAGATTCAAGAAAACATAAGCTAAGAACTTAAGGAATCAAATACTGAAAGAATAATGAGACAAAAAGAGGAAGAGAGATCACGCTTTGATAACGGAGTTCGCTCAGGATGAGCTACGTCTCCGGGTCCGCTTCTCAATTGTAGGACCGCTTTATTGATATCGCCAAGTGAGAAAACCTTCTTACAATATCAAGCCTTCAATCCAGCATGGATTCCTCACAATCTCATTCTCAATTGCAATCTCACAATTTTTGGTGTATAAGAAAACACCTTGCAAAATCTCTCCACCTTACAACATCTTAAGATCATAATTTTCTTCATACAAGCATGAATACTCCTACCCTTACACCCTCCTTTATATACAAAAAATATGCCTAAAAAAGGCTTAACCATCAAATTAATGACTTAACCCCCTAAACAACTCGTACCATGACTAATTTGTCCTTTGAAATCTTTTGGTTCAAATGGTTAGAGTGAATCTTGGAAATATAGGCCCATTTGGTTAGGCTCGGCCCACTAGACTTTAACAAATTCAAACAAACCTCCTATATATTTTAGGAGAGCGCGGTGGTCTAACGGCACACTCTCTATTTTTAGCACCTGCATGGTCGGGGTTCAAAACCGGCCAGCCACATTTTAATAACACAATCCGCAATATTAAACAACAAAACAAATGCAGCCTCTAAATATAGTAAGCATGTGAGTGGTGGTGTAACAGTTCAACGGCCGGCTGCTGTGGGCGAGGTCACGGGGTCAAACCCCAACAAAATTTTGCTCAACAAACAAACCAACTTGCCAATTCGGGAGGACACGTGTTGCGCCCCTATTCGCCAAGAATGCTGACGAAGATGCTGACATGTAAGATGACTAAGCTGTTGACGATGCTACGCCTGTCGTACTGATGCCACGTGTCACATAATGATTGGTTCGTACAAGATGATTCTGCTGCCACGTGTCACGCTAGGATTTGTCCACATCATCCGTACAGTACGGACTGACACGTCAGCATGATGATGTCATCAGTTGTACCCTTTAGTCAACCGAACTTTGACTGCCAATATCATGAGCATACAATGTCGGATTTTGACGAAACGAACGTTGCCGGAATCGTCTCGACGAGCCCTTCGATTTGACGTCGCTTCCATCGATTTCCAAGATCATTTTTTTCGCCTTCTGTCGGCCCCTGGTACCCTGTTTGACCGGACCTTTGACCAAGCATAACTTCCACCTACGATCTCCTTTTGACGCGATTCAAGTTGCGTCGAGATCGTGTCATCGTGCTCTTCGATCTGAGACTACTTTCGGCTGATTCTGAGACACTGAAATTTTGAGGTCTTCTGGATCCACCTAGATCATTCCTCCCCACTGAGAAGCTTTTGGACCTCCAAAAGGTCTGTTTTTACATGCAATTTAAGTGAGGGCATCTTTGCCTCACTTGCCCAGTATCAGTTGTCCTTCTTTCCGAGAACCTGTGCATCTGACTCATCACAACAACAATCAAAACTGTACTGACATTGTTAAGCACATTAGCAATATACACATCCACATTCAGCGTTGCTGCTATCAACCAAACACTGCTGAAAAGTAGAAGGCTGAATAACAAAACCAAACTTGCAGACGAGAAGAAAAATGTACCAACATCATGCTTATCTTTCATAACTGAAACAATCTCAGGATTAGGCATGCTTTTATGCATTGACACTCCTTGTGGTACAGACTTAAGTGCCAAATTACTGTTTGCATTAACTACCCTTTTCAATTGCCCCATTGTCACAAAAGATTTATCAGTCTTAATTGAATGAGAATGCACAATGTATTCAATTCCTTCCTTAAACAAGTGATACTGATTATGTTCCCTGTAGAAGATTGCTTTCCTATCATATAAATACGGGCTACCCAACACAATGCCACAGATATCAAGTGGAACCACATCAAATTCAACGTCATCTATAAATTTAGATGTTATTGCAAATTTCAAACTACATTGCTTAGTTACTCGCAATCTGTTATCACTGCACACCCAACCTAACGGATAAGGTTTCTTATGCGGCTTGGTTTCCAATCCCAACTGTTTAACAACTTCCTCTGAAATTAGATTAACTTGAGACCCACTATCTATCAGTGTATCAATCTTAGTGTTCTTAGTAATCACCCTTATATGAAACAATTCACATCTTTTGTTATCTTCAGGAACAACATGACTCTTAGAAGTAGAAGTACATGAAACATTAGTGGCAGAATCATTACCATCAAAAGTTTTACCTTTCAAACCTACAACTGAAATTTTTGTTTCATCATCAGAATCTGATCTAAGATCCTGAACAATAGCTGTAGTCTTTTGTTTACCTTTCCGATCCTTAAACCACTTAGGTCTCGATTCCGGATGCAATTTCCAACACTTCGCATCTGTGTGCCCTTTCTTCTGACAATGCGAACAAGTAGGCTTTTCACCTTCCTCTTTCTTCACAGTAGCTGCTCTCCTCTCCTTACCCTTCTTATTGCCTTCAGTTGGAGAAACAGATTCCGTTTTTGAACTGAAACTTATGTTCCTTCCACCTGCTTCAATATGGGTTGCTTGTACACACACTTCATCAAAATTAATTGGATTAAACATAAGAATTGTATGTTTCAAATGCGAATGCAATCCACCTATATACTTTAATAAAGTTTCTTGCGTATAAAGAGGAATACCAAGAGTAAGTGCTTTCTTCCTAAACACCTGTGTATACTCTTGAACTGTTTGTCCTTTACCCTGTCTTATGTTTTGCCAATCCATAACAGCTTGTTGCATATGACCCAAAGGATAAAACTGTTTCTTTAAAGCAGAAGTAAACTCATACCAAGATGAAATGATTTTACCGTGTGTAGCAAGATCATCTTGAATCTTACTCTCCCACCAAACCAATGCAGTGCCTCCCATTCGAAGAGTGGCTAGCTGGATTTTGGAAGATTCATCCAAGATCTGTTGAACCCTGCAATACACTTCGATCTGCTTAAGCCAGTTATCCAATTTCTCTACATCCAATTCACCATTATACATAGGCAACTCAAATTTGACATCTAATTTCAATAAAGGAGAATTAGTTGATTTTTGTGCAACTTTTCCTTGTGAAGAATGTTTTGGACTTTCAGAAGATGAAGAGGACGAAGAAGAAGATGGGGAAGAAGGTTCAGGAGGGTCACTACCACCTCCTACTCCTTTACCTTTCTCCTCTTTCGAAGTAGATTCATTTTCCTCTGACGCTCTTGCCTTTCCTGGAAAAGAACTTCCACCATAGCTTTCATTTCAAGAAAAGCTTTCTAGAAAGCTTTCTCATCAAGCTCTATAGAACTTTGTTCCGCTGCCATCTCTGATCGTGGAAAAGTCCTTCGTTTTTCGATCTCTGGATTGAACTCTTCCAGTGCACCTTCTCCTTGTTTCAATTTCAACCTGGTTAGCATTCACTCTGCAATTTCCTACAAAATGGGATCTGATACCAACTTGATCTGTAAACTAGGACGTTAAAGTTATTTGAAAACTTAATCCAATACAGATTTATTCCCTGATCGCAGCAGTAATGCGTGATTGTGTCTAAACCGTTGAAATTATTACAAGTAGAGTTCACTTTAATCCAGATTGAAGAAAACATAAGCTAAGAACTTAAGGAATCAAATGCTAAAAGAATAATGAGACAAAAAGAGGAAGAGAGATCACGCTTTGATAACGGAGTTCGCTCAGGATGAGCTACGTCTCCGGGTCCGCTTCTCAATTGTAGGACCGCTTTATTGATATTGCCAAGTGAGAAAACCTTCTTACAATATCAAGCCTTCAATCCAGCATGGATTCCTCACAATCTCATTCTCAATTGCAATCTCACAATTTTTGGTGTATAAGAAAACACCTTGCAAAATCTCTCCACCTTACAACATCTTAAGATCATAATTTTCTTCATACAAGCATGAATACTCCTACCCTTACACCCTCCTTTATATACAAAAAATATGCCTAAAAAGGCTTAACCATCAAATTAATGACTTAACCCCCTAAACAACTCGTACCATGACTAATTTGTCCTTTGAAATCTTTTGGTTCAAATGGTTAGAGTGAATCTTGGAAAGATAGGCCCATTTGGTTAGGCTCGGCCCACTAGACTTTAACAAATTCAAACAAACCTCCTATATATTTTAGGAGAGCGCGGTGGTCTAACGGTACACTCTCTATTTTTAGCACCCGCATGGTCGGGGTTCAAAACCGGCGAGCCACATTTTAATAACACAATCCGCAATTTTAAACAACAAAACAAATGCGGCCTCTAAATATAGTAAGCATGTGAGCGGTGGTGTAACGGTTCAACGGCCGGCTGCTGTGGGCGAGGTCACGGGGTCAAACCCCAACAAAATTTTGCTCAACAAACAAACCAACTTGCCAATTCGGGAGGACACGTGTTGCGCCCCTATTCGCCAAGAATGCTGACGAAGATGCTGACATGTAGGATGACTAAACTGTTGACGATGCTACCCCTGTCGTACTGATGCCACGTGTCGCATAATGATTGGTTCGTACAAGATGACTCTGGTGCCACGTGTCACGCTAGGATTTGTCCACATCATCCGTACAGTACGGACTGACACGTCAGCATGATGATGTCATCAGTTGTACCCTTTAGTCAACCGAACTTTGACTGCCAATATCATGAGCATACGATGTCGGATTTCGACGAAACGAACGTTGCCGGAATCGTCTCGACGAGCCCTTCGATTTGACGCCGCTTCCATCGATTTCCGAGATGATCATTTTTTTCGCCTTCTGTCGGCCCCGGGTACCCTGTTTGACCGGACCTTTGACCAAGCATAACTTCCACCTACGATCTCCTTTTGACGCGATTCAAGTTGCGTCGGGATCCTGTCATCGTGCTCTTCGATCTGAGACTACTTTCGGCTGATTCTGAGACACTGAAATTTTGAGGTCTTCTGGATCCACCTAGATCAGTGACATAGTATCTTGATTGTTTATGTTGATTATCTTGCCATCATTGGAAGTAGTGCTATTTTAATTGAATAGGTGAAACATTATACAGGTTTTCTTTTTGAAATGACAAAACTAGGCTTACTTCACTATTGTTTTAGGTATAGAATTTTGGCAGATTGATTACAATTTTTTTGTATCACAAACTAAGTATGCCAAATCTCTTCTAGAAATTTTTTGAATGACTGAATGTTATACTACACCTACACCTATGGATGTTGGGAACAAGCTCTTGACTAACATTGTTTCACCACTAGTCAATTAAACAATGTATTGACAATTGGTTGGTAGTTTGATTTATCTTGCTACCAGTAGACCAGATCTATGTTTTGTAGTTAGTTGTCTTTCATGATTCATGTCTAATTTCTAAACCTCGAGGAATGCTGGCAAGCTGTAAAATGAGTTGGTTGATATGTCAAAGGTTTCCTCAAATTTGGCATTCTATACGAGAATTGTTAACTTAATGCTAGCCTGATATATTGACTTTGATTGGGTTGGTGCAGTAGACGCTAGAAAGTCTACAAGAAGTTATGTTTTTTCCCTTGGTTTAAGAGTAATTTCTTGGTAGGGCAAGCTTCAAAACATGGTTGCCTTATCCTCCATTGAAGCAAAATATAAGGCAGCAGTCAATATATGTTGTGAGGCAATGTGATTACAAAGGCTATTGATAGATATTCAGTTGGATCAAACCATACTGACCTCGCTTTTTTGTGACAACCAAAATGTTCTCAAGATGGTGAAGTACCCATTCTATCATACCATAACTAAGCATGTTGCAGTTCATCACCATTACATTCGTTAGTTGGTTGATGAATAAGATTTGTCTTTATTGTTATCCTACAACCAAGCAGATTGCAGACATAATGACTAAACCACTTGGTAAAGATAAATTTGTCAAGTTCAGAGGTAAACTTGGAATTGTATCTGGTTTAGTCATAAGGGAGGAGGAGGTGTTATTAGATTAATATATGCTTTGTAATAATGTTAACATTATGGGATGTATGTTAGCAACTTAGCATTATAGAGGTTTAGTTTTAAATTTGTTTTTTTATTGTGCTATAATTAGCACATTGTTATAAGTTGTTTTACATAGGTTGTAGGTTGTTGGGAGTTTGTTCCTAAATCATAGGATGGTTTGTTTAATTCTTTGGCTAATATAATAAGCCATTCTTCAATGTTAAATGAAGGGCTCAATAATATATTCATTGTAGTAAATATTATACATTGTGAAGTTAAATAATTAAGATAGGGGGATTTAAAGTAGTTGTTTAAATTAATTATATTTGTTTAGATTATTTAAGGGTGGTTGTTTTAACACCCATGTAGAAAAGAAGGCTGTGGGGTTGTTTCCAAGATTAGAGGATCACAGCGAAGGTTTGTTGTGATCCAATAAAGTACGTTTCTGTACAATTATTCCTTCTATGTTCAATAAAATCAATCCTGATACATGCATTCCAATTTGTGGTTCTGTCAGATGGTATCAGAGTAGGAATAAGGAGAGAAGAGCTCTTGTGAGCTTGAGAGCCAACATTCAACTTTCAACTTGGCTTTCTTTGTGGAGGATTCTCAGTGTTGCCAATGTGAAGGAGTTGCTTGCAGCAGTGAAGGCTATTTTATTTTTGCAGCCCCTTCAAATTCTCTAGCTTGCTGGCATTGCAGCAGGTTGCAGGGGATTGCCCCTGACCATCAAGTTGATCAAAGTCATCAAAATTGTTTCTTGGAACAAGAGGGCTTCAATCTTTGGTAGTTTTCTGTATGTATGAGGCAAATGTTGTGAGAAGTTTAATTTGCTTCTCAGGTAAAGGCATCCAGCATAGTGATGTCTTCTGGCGAGGGATTGCAAAGTCTAAATATGGATTTTCCAAGTGTAGTAACTGACAGAAAAAGGCTCTTGCCTAGCACTCAGAAGTAATTTGCTATGTGTGAAGCAGAGAAGTCAGAGAGGAGTTGGTGCTGTCCCAGGTAAAATGATATGATCGGTGTATTGCAATGAAGTTTGCTGAGGCATGAGCCGCATGACAAAGTGCATAAGAAATAAAATTTGCAGCAAGGATACCATAAAATGTATTTGTCTATACAAAGGTGTCCAGATCTGCACATTTTAAGCCATTGAAAGAGGCACTTCAAACTTTTGATTTGTTTACTGCTAACAAACACATAAAGAGGTGTGGCATAGTGAAGCAAGATAGATAATGGATAAAACTAAAAGGAGTGGTGTGAATGGTGGCAGCCTGGGTGTCACAAAAGAAGATGCTTTGAAGAACACTTCATGGCGTAAGAAAAAGATTTAAAAAGAGGCTTTTCATGAACCCTTTTAGTTTATTAAAATTTAGGTTTTTATGTCATTTTCAAAAAAAAGGAGGGCTTTTTCAGATCCGATGGATGCTCATTTTGTAGAACATTGCAAGATTGGTTATAATTGCATATCTTTTTATTTGGTGGGTGGATTTTGACGAAACTTTTCTAGTAATGCATTGTACACCATGCCCCAGAAGCGTTTCCATTCAAGCTCTGATGGATGGTCAGATTTAATTGCTTTTGTAAAAAAATTGCCTAGCTAGCTTAGAGAAATGCTATTAATTGCTTTTCTCTTGATCCACTGATTGGTTTTTTGTGAGAAATGTTTGTTATCTTCTACTTATTTAAATATCCTATTAATTACACACTTGAATGAATTTGTACCATAAAACATCCTTCAAAAGGATTACTCTCTAGCTCTCATGATTTCTGAGAAATATTTGTTATCTCACTTCTACTTCATTAAATATCCTATTTCAAAATTCCTTTTGTAATGCCATGCATTGTCGGTAGTACTTGACAACTGTATAAATATTTTTTGATTGGGGGGAAGCATAATCTCAGGGTCGTAACAGGTTTTGGAAAAACTATGGCATGCACCATTTGGAGATCCTACAAGAGCCATCAGAGCCACATGTTGTGGTCCATATGACTGTATGGATTGATCTGACAGAGTGTTCCAAATTCTGCAGGAGGCTGGAGGACAATTCCCAGTCTTGAGTTTGCTATTAGCACAGAGACTGGTTCATTGCATTATTGGCAGCCTAGAGCAAAGAAAATCAGAAATTTGAAGATGGTAATCATGATGCAGACTGTACTTATGCTACACAAGAGAAGAAGGTTGTCAGTAAAGCCCAGACTGACTGAAGATCATCATATATGACAAAGTGGAGGTTCATGCCACACTTCTTGAGAATAATTCAGTTTATCTTTATCCATGAAAATGCAGTAAGGCCCAGTACGACTGGTCATTTGTGGCTAGTTGCATGTCACTAGTCACAAGGCATAGTGTACAATTGTGCGTCCCTATTCACAACTTTGAAAGATGAACAATGGAGTGTCCTCATTTATGTGAAGAAACAAGTGATGCGGTTTTTACGATTGATTGTTGTGGACAGTTGTGTGTGTCCCTGTTTGTAACTTTGAAGGAGAATAGCTAAAGTGCATCTGTATCCTTGGTCAAGAGCTCAGCGAGGCTGAAATATCCCAACTAAGATATTGATGAATTTTCTGATTTTTAGAATCACAAACTTCTGCCCTAATTTCTGCTAAAAACCCTAGTTGCTGATATAAAATTTCTGAGATGAAACAAGCATGAACAGTAACATAAACTCATCCAATCGCTTCAAAGAATATGATGAACACATCTAACATCAAGTATGAATGTAACCAGCAATATATAGCACCAATTTGTCCACCCAAAACATGCAAATTCTGATTACAAGTTTATTTAGTGCTGCTGCTACAAAATCAGACCTATTACTTATGCAAGTTCACCATAAAAACAGGCTTCAAACATCCCCAGCAATGTACAATAGTTTGCTGATATGAAGAAACCCCACTTCCAAGCCAAAACTTGAAATGAATGATGACCTAAACTGACCCTAGCTGGGAGAACTTGCTCCAGCTCCCAAAAATGTAATGATGAATGCAAATATATGATAGAAATGTTTTTAAAACCCTACCACAAGGGTGTGCTGGCCTGCTGGTCTGAATGTAGGAAAACTTGTCAACAACGCCCTTCCCAAACAAAGTGCTCCTCTTGCAACGTGGACGTTCCTCTCTAGTGTGAGACCCTAGGTCAATACAACACCAAATCTGCCCTCCTCAAGTCACCTAGGCTGATATGAAAATCTGAGCACGAACATCTAGCATAAAACTCCATTGAAACACAAGTGAACCTCCGCCATGAAGTCCTCATTTGAAGAGCTAGGTTTTCGTCCAACTCCTCTATTATTCACAAGGGTTTTTGTCCTTGGAATAGCTGCAATAATTGCTGATCTGAAAAAAGCAGAATAATTCCCTTGATATGAAAGCCTCCAAATGACTTAATTTATATAGCAATCACTTCTTATTTCTCCAAATAGGTCGGCCCAATTTGGGCGCTACTTTTCCCTTTTTAATTTTGCTTTTTATTTAAATTATTATCTCCTCAATTGGGCGCCAAACCCTAATTCAATTTTATATTATTTTTTATTTATTTTTGTCTAAGTTACCGGTTCGGTTTGCGGGTTTGGGCAAAATTTTTTTTGGGGTTGGGTTCATTAATACAAAAACATATAAAAATCAGAAATATATACATATTTGCAGTAGTAATTGAGTTCAAAATACACCACCATATTAATAGTCAAATAACATAGCAAAAATACACCACCACTTTCATAGTCAAATATTAAAATATTAGTGATACTCAAATGTCATGATATAAAATTATAAATTAAAGTTCAAACATAAAAATGTCAAGTGTTGACAATCAGCCATTATTGATCATTGATCAATCTGAATCATATGGGTCATAAAGAAAAGCATTATCAACATCCATATTAGATGCTACATTTTGTGTAGAACCACAAATAGCATCAGTGGCACTCGCACAAGCACTGCCACTAGCACTAGCACTCTCATGCTTATTAGCTGCCTTAGGCTCATAGTCATCATCAATATCAAGTGCAGCTAAGTGACTTGTAGAAGCATCCAAGTCAAGGCGCTCTGGCTCAATATCCCACCTCCTTGAGTCTCCTCCTTTGTAGGAACTTTATTTATGTGTAAGTAGGCGTAAGTTTGAATGCACATACACCAAGTCCTCCGTCTTTTTTGAATGTAGCCTATTGCGCTTTATTGAGTGGATGAAGGAGTATGTGCTCCAATTCCTCTCAGAAGCAGATGAACTAGCAACCTATTAAGACCAAATTAAATAGTTAAGAGTTACAAAATTTAACTAAATAAAATATAAATTAAAATCAAAATTACAAAATATAAAACTTAAATTTAAAAGATAAAAGAGTTTGACAATAAAACTTACTTGGGATAAAAAAATTATTGCAAGAGGTTGGAGGTGCGTGTATTCTTGGCCATGGAAGTACCACCAACTATGAGCATCCATCCTGTACTTGTCTTGAAGAGCATCAAGACCACAATCACTGGAGCATGTAAAACCCATGAACTCAGCCCTCACTCGATCACGTTGGTCATGATCACTGAAGAGTCTATGAAGTGCTGCCTTGTACCCTTGACCCACTTCAACATCTCTATATGGAGCAACTCTTGATGAAGCAGAAGTATCTCAACACTATAATATTTGGGACTCAATGCAAAAGCGAGAAGATGCAACAAAGTGGTCATATTGTTCCATCTATCTACAATAATTTCATGAAGCTCTTTGAAGAACTTTTCTTCAGGATCTTCCTCTTTTGCATTGATGATGGTTTTCATTTTCTCAATCATGGAGTCAATACCATCATATGCTTCGCCCAAACAAGGTCTATCCATGTCAGTGTAACGGATCATGCTCAATATGGGCTCAGTGAAATTGATTGGATACTCAACACGATCCCACCAACTATCATCTAGGATCCTTTGCTTAATCTTATTTGCCCTTTCAGTGCTAGATTGCCTCCATATGGACCAACTAGGGCTAATGACTATATTACAAACGACCTCATGAACCTACATAAGTCGTCTCAACACAATTGTGTTGGAGGCAAAACGGGTCTCAACAACTTGTTTGAAAATAAAAATATAATTTAAATTTACAAAATCAAAATTTAAAATTAAAAGAAAATTAAAAATATTGAGAATAAACTTACCTTCAACAACTCCAATTTTGAGAATTGTCTAAATATGCCTTGTGTCATATGGTGGTTGGTGACAAACATTTGGATGTCTTCGGCCTCAGTATACACCTGTTTGATCCACTCAATTTTGGTTCCAATTTTTTGCAGCATTAGATTGAGGGAGTGGATAGCACAGGGTGTCCAAAAAATGTGTGGATACTTCTCCTCAATCAATAACCCAGCAGCCCTACAATTTTTTGCATTTTTCGGTTACAACTTGCACAACATTTTGATGGCCCACTTCTTCAATAGCTTGACAAATGATGTTAGCAATAAATGGACCATCCTTCACCTGTCCTTCACAATCCATTGCTCTCAAAAACATTGCCCCTTTAGGGGACAGGACAATGACATTGATCAATGGGCGATTTTTTGCATCTTTCCATCCATTAGAAGCGATGGTCACTCTTGTTTTGATCCATGAATCCCTTGTGGGCTTCAAAGACTCCGCTACATGTTTCACCTCTTTATCCATTAAGGTGCAACACACCTTCTCAAAACTTGGGCCCTTGTACTCCTTTGGAGCCTCATTAATAGACTTCATTTTTTGCCAATATGGTGAACGAACAACGTTGAATGCCAATCCATTGGTATAGACACATCTTGCTATGTCTTGATCAGCAATCTCTCTTGCCTCATTTTGAAATGAAGTTTCCAACGGTCCCTTAGATCTTTTATTTGAAGAGGGCACAGTTTGCTCTTGAGGGATGGACATAAATGAATGGCTATCTGTAGGTGGAAAATAAGAAGGCAGTGTAGGGGGCTTCATCAATCGAGACCCTTTCTTCAAACTCAAAGGATGACTTGTTTTATGTTTGCTTGCTTTTTGGTTTGCTTTTTCTTGCTCAGCAATATATTTCAACACTATATCATTTGGAATGCCATTGTTATCTTCACCTGGACAAGCTTTGATGCCTAGTTCAGGGATCTTGCACAAGTGCCCTTTCACTTGACTGTATGGGCTCAAATATTGAACATGGCAATGACTACAAATCCAAACATATCCTCCACCACTTGGAAGTGGTTGAACCATTTCTACATATTTCCAAAGGGGAGAGCTTGGGTTTGTTTTGAAACGAGATTGGTTTGAGCCCGAGGAATTAGAACTGGTTGCCATTGTAATATGGAATACCTAAGGCACAACATATTGAAATTTTTGTATTGATTCATTAAAAGTTGAAACTAAAAGATTTAATTAATTTCAAAAAAATGAAAAAATTGAACATGTGTTATAGACACTTAGAGGAATGAAAACAAAACAAAAACTTGAAATCAAAACAAAAGAGTTCACTTTGTTAAAAAAAAATGTAAAAAAAATATAAAAAACCTAAAAAACCTACCTCTTTTGAAGAAATTTTGCTCTACGATCTTCTTGGCAACAAATGAGCACTTGCAAGTGCTTAGGAATAGCACAACAACCAACTTCAAACAATCAACGATGAGCCTTCAAGTCTATTCAAGCTTGTGCAAGCAAGAGAGAAAGTTTAGCAATGGAGGCAAAAAAACTTGTTTTTCATTCACAAATCGTTAAATGAGCATGTTTTTACCTATTTGATGTGTTTGGAGGCAAATATTAGGGTTAAGGTAAAAAAGTCGTGGCTTGGGCGTGGAATGATGCGGGTTCTACCCGAGTCTGAAAAGTTCGAACCCATAGTCAGGATTTTGAACCTTGTTCGAACCCACAGACAAAAATTCATGCCCTGTGCGTATTTTCTTCAAATCGGACCAGAATTGCGAATTTGAACCGAACCGGATCAAACCTTGGGCCTAATTTGGGTGAACCGGTAACTTAGATTTTTATTATTTTTTGCTCTCCTTATAACTCCCAAAGGGGTCACCCAACCCCAAATAAAATATTAAAATAACTTAGGCGCCAAAATTCAAATTTAAATCTTATTTACCCTCCTTCCCTAGGGCGTCAAAAATCAAAATGATAAAATATTATTTTTCCCTCTTATTTTCTCTTGCTCGCCCAAAAGGGACATTACAAAGGCCATTTTCATTGAGGCAAACAGTTGAGTGTGTCCCTATCCACAATGATCTAAGCATGTGGAACCATGTGTATGTCCTAGTCCACATGCAAAAACTATTCTCTTCAAGTCTTAGGACTATTATTAAGGAGGGGAATATTAGAATTTATTACACCATACTATAAAATACACTTGGTAAAGTTAAATAATTAAGACAAGGGGACAGATTTAAATAATTTATCATTTAAAATATAATGTCCCCTTTGGGGATATTCCTAGTTTTTGCCCTAAAACCACAATTCCAATTAAAATAAGAAATGTTATACATTTAAGAGTAAAAATTTACCAATCGAAATGCCCTTTATAAGATAAATCCTGGTTTAGGTCCTGTATACAATATTAGTCACTGGAAATTAGTGTTAAATCATAAGCGATGATAACATCTATTTTTACTAACATTAGTAGGCATAATGATATCATATAAACATTATTCATATTGAAATCCAATTAAAACAATAGCCATTCCAAAGTATATTCCTATAATAGTCTCATTAGGAATTCGTTTGAAATGTTTGCAAATTGCAATCTCAAGGTTGGTTGCCCTTGTATTGCGAGAGCATGGAATGTGGGTCGCCCTTCCATCCCTCAATTCACCTTGGAGGCTAGCCGTCCTCCTTGATCAAGTCCGGAAGCACAAAAGGATTTCTGGTCCATTCCACCCCCCAACCCATGAGCATGGAAGGTTGGTCATCCATTTCATCTTTTGGTAGCATACTTGATAAGAGCATGAAGGCTCGTTGTCCTTCATCTCTCGTGAACTTGGAAGGCTGGCCGTCCTTTCTATTTGCAATCCGTTTCTCCTAAATTCAAAATGGACTATCATATGAATCTATTATTATGCTTATATATATACATAGTTATTCCTAATTATATTTAAAACTTACTTGCCAATAATATTCTTGCTAAAAATAATATTTATTCCAATATATATATTCCTATCGAATCTGCTTGATTGATCCTTCTCTCTTGAAAATGGACTCCCTTTTATATCTTCATATCTTCATGAAATGATGCACCTTTTGGAATAAAGATCAACTTTCCAAAGGTTATGACTTTTTGTTCAAACTTAATGTTATTTTATTTTATTCCCATTTGCTGCCTCAAAATTCTATTTATTATGATTTATTTAGTTCCTTGTGGAATCGCTGCATTCTAATAAGTGGTGCTTGTCTGGCCAATTAATATGCATCACTGCCCTTTGTAGTTTTGCCCAGGCTTAGTTTAAACTCTAAAGTGCTGCGAGTGGGGGGTTTTGTGATTTATGGCAGGGGCATGACATAAACCTATAAGTTAATTATAGTTGATTAGATTATTTAGGGGTGGTTGTTTCCACATAGAAAAGAAATCAGTGGGGTTGTTTCCTAGATTATAGGATCACAACAAATTTGTTGTGATCCAACAAACCATGTTTCTGTATAAATATTTCTTTTTCAGTAAAAATCCCAATATGCGCATTACAAATTGTGTTTCCATCAATCATTACCATCATTTCTCAAACTAATAATATTGGAGTGATTCATCCAAGACTGGAGATAAATTCAATTTTTGATCCCCATTTAGAAGAATGTATTGTTGAGTGTAGAGAAAAAAATAAACAAATTCTAATACAAGGAAGCTGCTAAAAATGCTTTAGAACATGATAGAGAGTCTTGCAACAAGGATGGGTATTGGTTTGTAAGATAAAATCCTTGTATAAATCTATACTTCGAATTTGAAAATGAGGAATTTGGAAGCTGAGAAGTTGGCATGCAGAAACAATTCACAAGATGCTTATATTTTTGTTTTGGTTGCAAGTAATTGACAATAATTGATTTTTGTTTTAAATTTTTGAGTTTGCCAGAGTCCATAATATTTTAAACAAGATTTCTGGAAAATAAATGTGAAAGCTTTTGAATTGACACTTTGGATCTCACCAGAAGAACCATCATCATGGAAAAGAAATACCAAATATGCTATTTTCCTATTTAAATATAATTCCTAGGATTTTGGGAATACTTCGAGGTGTCCCATTTATTTTTTATACCATCTTCCACAGAGGGGACTCAGTGGAACATAGTCATTAAATTTCGTACTTTATATCATCAAGCTCAAAAGCTGTAAAGACTAAGCATACAGGAAGTTGGTGCCAAAAGTTCCTGCATTTATGTATGACATGAGTTGGGAATGTAGAGAAGCTCGTTTTACATGTAATGTCATCTAGATGTTGAAAGAGTTAAATGACAAGATTCTCAAGATTGCTTTCTTTTAATCATAAGAACCAAAGGGCAACAGAATTGGAAGGCACTGGGCAATATTTTGAGGAGAGCACTAAAAATACACTTCAAAACAATTTTTTTTTAAAAAAACAAGAAAATTGCCCCCTTTCAGAGGAAAGAGGCTCTGTCTCTAACAATATCTTTGAAAGATCAATATATTTTAATGCATTTTTGTTAGAGACATACCTTAACAAAATATTGGATCACACATGCAGATAAGGGCTACAAGACATAGCTACTGAAATTTGACATTCCACAAGGAAAGTTTAGGACTTAATAGAGTTAATACCTAAATACATTAAAGACTAGAGACAAAGTAATGACATACTATTTGGAAAGGTTATTACATTGTGATATTGCTATCAGGATTCAACCCTGTAGTTTGTGAGTTTGACTCGAAAACTACACGGTTGAATCCTGATCGCAATATCACAATTCGACACGCTGTGGAAAATACATCCTACTTATCAAGGTTATTACATGTTTATGAAATCAACCTTATAAATAAAGAAATCCCATCACAAGGAAACACATTTCCAAGTTTCTGGGAGGCTTTCTAACATACTTTGATTGTGGCTTTCTAACACATTCTGATTGCAGCTGTTGCTTAAAACATGCAAGATCTGAAATCTACATGTTTTGCCTGCAATTCTCTGATGAGATTCTCACTTGAATCTCCAGATCATGCATATTTTTGACCAATCTTCAGGGACCTCACCTGAAGGCTAGTGCAATAATGTGCATCTTTTATAGGTTTTAATGCATAAGCAAGTGATTGAACTTCCTCAACATCTGATCATTGTTCTAATGATTAGGATAGGTTTGATTAGAATTGCAGTGGAAATCATTTTTTCCTACTATGGAGCATTCTCAACATCTGAACCGAACTTCAGTCTTGTAGGTTACTAGTGGGCACAAATATGGTGAACAAGGAAAGGAAGCAAAGAGGCTTATAAGAAATTTGTCATCTTGTGCAGAATCATTTGGTTGCTACCTTCTTAATATTTAGATAATAAAGTAAACTGGCATTGAAATTTTATTATTTATGGACAGCTTTTATAGTGAATTCCTGGTATTGTCTATCGGAGTCATCCAGACCTCACTACATTTTCTTATATGTGACTTCTAGACATCTTTATAGGCATAGTTTGCAAACTCGGACTCGGAGAGTACTCGGCAAGCCAAAAAAAAATTGACTTGGAGAGTGCTCGGCAAAAACTCGACAAAATTCGGCACCTTCAAAAATACTTAAATTTTTGAAAAACATAATTTTTTGAAAAAATAATAAACTTCTTGCAAAATATAGCTATAAAATGAATCAAATGAGTTTGGTGGGTGTTTGAGGGAAACACTCCCAGCGGGGTGCAGGGGTTTGAGGGAAAAGCCCCAACGGGGTCGAGGGGCAATGCCCCTCGTGGGGGTTTCGGGGCAGCGCCCCTGCCACCAAGCCCAAATTAAGGCCTTTGAAACCACACAAAACTTCATCTGCACACCATTTTAAGGTCAACCGCAAGGTTTTTATAGGCCCAATTTCACCAAAAACACGTCATAATAATTACATGTCTATAAAGGGATGCCGTGAGGGTTTAAATCGCCCTAAAACCACATGAAAATTGGCTTTATTTGCCTGTGCTTTTTCCAGGTGAGTTTTCCCTGATTTTTTGCTGCATTTTCCCCACATTTTCCTTGCTGGCGAGTTTCTGCGAATTCCAGATGAGTTAACAGCGAGTTAAAGGCAAGTTCTCAGGTGTCCAAAACCCGTGAGTTACTCACAGGTCTGAAACTGGCGAGTACTCACCGAGTGGGCGATCTATGGTTATAGGTATCTTCATTTCAGATCTATATGATATGTAGTATTCTTATGCATACTTGATCTATAGAGATGGATCTTGTTTTGCATATTCATGTTTCTGTTTCATTCTATATGTGTATCAAAGTTTTATATTTAATTAAAGAATGTGCAATTGAAGCATGCGATAACTGAAAGCTTTTTGCAAATTTTGTCAGCTTGTCTATAGTCAGTTAGTCGCTACCTTTTTACTAATTAGATAACAAAGCAAACTACAATTGTGGTATTATAAGCTATGAATACCTTTTAGGATGAAGTCCTTGTATTGTCTAAGCAGAGACATCCATACCTCACTCAGTTTTCTTATATGATACTTCTGGATATCATTGGACACGTCTCCCTATCAGATATATATAATATGTGGTGTTTTTTAGCATATTTGATCTGTAGAGATTGATCCCGCCTCCCTATTCTCGTTTCTGTTTGTATCTAATATACATTCAAGTTCTATATTCAACCAGATAATGTGCAATTGAAGCATGTGATAACTGACATTTATACATGGAAATCTTTGGTAAAGCACTGCTGTAGGTATGATTTCAGCTTCTTATTAAGCTGTAGGTGCACTGTTTTACTGCAGCTCTGGGAAATGTTTCCTGCCAAATCTGTGTTGAGTAAAGCAGATCGGAGGCAAATGCAACTTGAAGCTGATGTGCATAGACTTTTCCTTGCCACAAGGTATGTTGCATCATTTCTCAAGGCTTTCATTTTCTATACTTCTGTATAACTCTATATCAACCTGGTTCAAAATCTTGTAGAAGCTCATTCTACAAGTTGATGCATTGCTAGAGATGAAGTATATAGTTATAAGTCTGATCGTTACTGATTTCCTTATACCTTTGTTGTATAAACTATTTAGGGATGAAAATACATCAGGACATTCTAAAATGTTGCTCTTCTGACCATAGCTTACAAACTCAGAACTTTGCTGCTTATTTGTTAGGTAATGGTAGCTCTTTAGATCACCACCAAGTGAGATACTAATTTAGTTTATGAGGTCCCCCTTATGGAACCTCACAATGGGATTGTTCTTTTATTAATTATTTATCTTATATAATGTTTAAATTTTGTATTCCTAGTTTTTCACCTCATAACCATGCTCAATACTAAACTTGAACTTCTAACTCCACCTACAGCTGGAGTGCATATGCATGATAGTTCAGCTAACTGCTGCTGGGATGCACAATATTCCCATCATTTAGTTTGAGCCATATAATGTACTTCATATTATATATTAGAATGTGGCCAAAATTTTTCATTTTAACCATGATCATTTCAAAGCTATTATAGAGCCGAAAATTGATATTAATAACTAATTTGCATATTTTCCAATATCATGCAAAAGAACATAACATCTGGGACTGGATGTCCACACGCACCACAAAAAGCCGTCTGCAAAGCTAAATAAATATTGGTATAATCAATAATGTGAACAAATGACCAAAATAGGTAATGGGACACAAAGTACACCTTGTAGAAATAGCAGTAAAAAAGTGCCAAAAGGATCTACTTGTTTTATATATTGAGTTACTAAGTTTATCTATAATTTTTAAAATAGAAGGCGACATCAAACCTTTCTTATGAGTCAGATCAAACCAAATAAAGGTCCATGCAAGGAACTGACCGAACTAGAATTAGCTGAGAATCAAAATGAAAAGACCTAAGTCTATAGTTTAAGCTACACGCCAGGAGATTTCTAAGTACAGAGAAACAGTTTTAAGGACCCTTCAAGGTGTCCATGATTAGCATGAGAAAAAATAGCATAAAACAAAGATCTCTTATGGGGTTTAGTCCCCTCTGAAACATCTGTATCTGTCAACAGTGCCATGCCCAACAACAGGTCCTTGTGCAGGTATTCCAGGCTGCTCACGGTCATTCAAAGTAGGAGGCATGTTAGACCTGGGGTCCCCGAGCCTCTTATATTTCCTGGTTGTATCAGCAGTTATGTCTCGCACTCTACACTTAATAATGGCTTCAACTACCCTTGGGTATACTCCACCATAACCAATAGTAAAAGGAGGGATATTGGCCATATCAGAATTTGAAGACCTTGACTTTGAAGCCTTTGCCATGCATTCATCTGATGAAACATTTGAACAATCACAAGTTTTATTTCCTGTTGTCTCCTTTCTAAACCACTAACAGTCTCAATGATGCTGTTCTAATCAAGATCTAAATCAGTCACATGCTCCTGAGAAGTGTCATCTGCAGGGTGAGCTGCAATTTTGCCTAATTTGAATCGCCCATGCCAATATTTCTTCTCCTTGACAATAAGAAAACTATGCTCACTAACACTTGCCTTATGTTCAATAAACTCTGCCTTTCTTTCCCAACCATCGTTACTGACAACCACCCCATGATTGTGAGTGGGACTCCCATGTCATTTTGGAATGTTATCAATCCTTGGGAAATGGCCATGGCGAATCAAGGAATAAACAGTATGTAAAATGGCATCTCCATTGAGGAACCTTCCAAATTCTAACTAGGGCACTCGCAGCAACAATCTAACTTGCAATGCAAAAATAATAGTCATGACTTCTCTGCTGAAGCCAGTAGGAGATGTAATCTCCCTGTTAAAACACATGGGCATGTCTTGCCTTCCAAAGAAGCCATAGAACTTAAGCTGAACATAGAAGCCACAAATTCCTCATTAACGAACAAAGTTTCCTATCTGCTAAATAACAAATAACCTCAAATAGCACACCAGACCACATAATTTGAATTTCCTTGAGCATACAATGACCATGACAACAGAATTCTCTTCCAAACGGATCTAGCAAACACACAACTTAAAAAAAAATCTGATTTAGGTTTTCCACAAACAAGGCAGAGCAAACTACAAACCTTAACCAACACTTCTCCAATTGCTAATTTTTGATGCAACAGAAGCCACCTAAAGCAAGACTTCTTTGGTTCCAAACAAAAGGCCCAAAGAACTGCAAATTGATCTACCCATCTTCTTGGAGCGGCTTATATTCTCCATTTAGGTTCTTATATGATTGTTTTAATCTTTGTATAGGATTCCATACACATTATTTTTCATATTTTTTGATTTGGCAACTTCATACGCAATATTTAAGTTTATTGACAATGTCTTTCTCAGCTATAATCATTTCATCAAGAATGCCTGCGAAAAAGAACCAGAGGAGATATGTGATCTTGCAAGCAGAATGTCTTTTCACGATCAACAAAAGCAGGTGCAAGAATATGTACATGTTCAAATTCAGACCATCTGCCGAGCTATGGATGATATGCTGGTTTTGGATGAGCAAATGGAAAAACCAAAATCTGCCAGCACACCTGTGAAACAGAGTACTCGTCGAAGTGGCCTTAGTTTTGCAGTAGGTGCAAACAGGACATATCCAGATACAACTGGTAAGAACACAGAACTAATGTTCTGTCGAAATATTTTGAAAGGTTATGTTTATAGCTCCCTCTATTCCGAAATGATTGTTTTGCAAATTATGTTAAACAGATAGCTTTTCACAATCTTTTGTATTCTGTAATGCCTAAGAAAAGATGGAAATTCACACCTTATTTCAATCCCAATATTTCTTAGCTGAAATGCTTAAAGGAAACTACCAGCTTTAAACAAACCACATTATGATGAAGTGGCCCTCATTGCTGCTCATGCACTTGAACAGTTGTTGCTGTTAAAGGCAGTCAGTAACTAATTATGATGGATTATGTAAGCATTTTCAGAAATGGTCATGTGAGGAAAACAATTTTTACCATTTGAATATCTTTTAGTCATGTGAGGAAAACAATAGTCAGTATAGTTAGGTTTTTTCTTAACTATATACAGTTTGATGTATATCTTTGTAGTTCTTACTTTATTTGTTTTGCAGAACAGCTGTTGCTGCTACTAGGTCTATGAAAACTAGGGAATTGTCTAATGCTTTGAAGGAGCGCATTGGATACACTCTCGAGTTGAAACCATCACAAGTATGCCATGAGGAAGGAGGCCAAGGGCTATATTTGAGTGGAAAAGCTGGGATTGGAGCTGTCGTCTCTTTTTACCCTGGTGTGATATATTCCCCATCTAATTACCGCTACATCCCAGGATACCCACGAGTAGATGATGGAAATCCCTATTTGATTTCAAGGTATGATGGAGTAGTTATAGATGCCCAACCTTGGGGAATTGGTGGTGAAACCCGTGAATTCTGGAATGGCATTTTTAATAGGAGTGTAGCAGAATTCTCTAGGAGTAGTCAAAGAAACAAGGCAGATATTTTGTGGCAAAAACTAAGTAAGCCACAGCAGAACATGTCTCTAACAAAAGGTGCTGTTGTGGAGAGAAGAAATCCCCTTGCTTTAGGACATTTTGCTAATCATCCAGATAAGGGAATGCAACCAAATGTGATGATTTGTCCATATAATTTTCCTCTATCAGACATGAGAATGAGAACATATATTCCTAATTTACTGTTTGGCAGCGAAGAGGAAGTGATAATGGAAAGATATGGTTCGTTCTGGTTAAAATCGACATCTGCAGATGATATTAATGTGTCCGTACCTCCAGCAATACGTACGCTTGTCCTTGTGGCAACAAGACCAATATGTGATGAAGAAATATTTTTAAATTATAGATTGAGTAACCCCAAGAGGAGGCCTGATTGGTATTATCCAGTTGACGAGGAAGAAGATCGACGGAGATGGAGTTGACTTTGTTCATTACAGGAAAATAAATTGAGGTAACCTATTATTTTTCATGCATTTATCGAGAAGTCTGAACATCTATTTAGAAGAAAGGGTTAGTTACGCCAATAGCAATCTCTGTTGCATTGTTTGATGAGAGTCTAAAAGGCATCTTGCTTGAGTTTAGCTTTGGCATACAGATACTACATTCTCCGTTGAAATATTTTACATGGGTTCAAACTTTGTAGAATTTAAGATTCTTGGCTATCTTGAAGCTGGGTTCTTCATTTTTGATTTTGATGTTGATTGCTTCTGATGATTTTGATCTCTTGAAATATATATTTATGTTTAATTTACTCCTGGACTGATGACTTTGTGAGCTTTTGTGATCAAGAATTTTGATGAGAATGAAGGTGAAGAAATTATATTTGCCACATAAGGTGGGAAAACTGTTGGGATCGTAAGGAATGTAGATAGGAAGGCTCAAAACACTAAGAAATCATTTAAAATATCTGTGACCTGCTTATCCAAAGGTTAGCTAGATTTTAATGCTTAAATTTTCATCATCTTCTAGATTGGCATTTTTCTCAGCCTCACTACTCAACATGGTCCAATTCAGATGTACAGGCATGAGACAATATGGTGTGCCCATAAATGAATACGTTTATGAATATGCATTCAAAGTAATGTTTGTTTGGAAAATACTTGTCTTTGACTTTGTTTGAAGTGGATTTCAACTGTAAAGTCTTGAAACTTGAATAGATTTGAAGCAGTTTTCAAAATTGCTTTGGACCTGTTTTGTTGTTGTCATTTTTACTATTATATACATCATCACTTCATTTTTGGCTCACCTGCTTGAATTTGCATGTGTAATATCATCTGTTATACTGTATGTATAGAGCGTGGTAAATGTACATGGTGTTAATTCACGTGCTATTATATCTATGAACACATGCTGCTTTATTATGTTAGGTAGTTGTAGTCAAGATTGAAAATCGGAGGAATTTTTACCTGAAGACGGCCACAAAATAATGTTTGATGACCATGGGTGGTCCCTAAATTTAAAAGATGTTTTGAAACCTTCACTGTTTCTGAAGCTGTATGACATTTGTTTATATATGTCAAAGTGTAAAGATTTAGCATGTGTAAAGTTGATTGTGTAATTCTTAGTACAAAAGGACATATTGTATGTGTCTGCTAAATCAGTTTATATGTCAGTGAGAAATGTAGAAAGAATACTAAGTGAGCAACTTTTTTTAAGCGTACCATTTTGTATAATAATAAGATAACTCATATAAGAAGTTGGAGGCCACATTTATCTGATACATGCTTTCCAAATTTTTGCCATTTTAAAATAGGGCACATATTCACCATTTTGGCATGTGCATGAGACGATAGGTGTTTGGTAAACTGTAGCCTTAGGAGCAGGAGGTTGCCGGTTCAACTTATAATTCACTTTCCAACCAGAGAGCATATGCTGGTTATGCTCAGCCAAGTCAGAGTCGCCAAGAAATTGAAAGGCCACTCTATGAAGTGGTTTGTAAGATTTTGCAAAAAGTCTATAAATAGAATAGTCTCAATGTTTTTGACTTCATTGCCATATACATAATAGAATAGCTTTGACAATTGTCTGTGTATTGCAGTTCCTTTCTTTATGCTATTTTATGTATATACAAGGTTTAGGTGTTAGGATGTGAAATTCTGTTTTGTTTTCTATCTATTCAATATTATCCAATATTTTATTGTGTAAACGTATGTGACACCACAGATTCCTGTATAAAGACCACGATAACAGCTAAACTACAATATTAGTATGCTCTTGTATGTTCCGCCAAGGAGCTATCAAATAGTTCCATTGTTGGGACCTACACACCCTAGCATAATGTTTATGTTGAGATGATTACCCAGCCAATGCCAACTTGTGTAGTAGTTAGAGAAAAAATAAGGAACTTTGGGAACCATGAAGCATTGTAGTTTGACGTGTTAGTATAAACACTTATTAAGAATCACATTTATAGAGACATGAAAAATTTTAGTGCTAAATTCTTTAGAAAATAGCAAGTTTACTTGCAGATTAGAGCTCTATTGCCTCAAAACCTGAAAGGACAAACCATTTATGTGGACAAAAGAGGTGGTCAAATTTTTGAAGAATTGGTACACTGCATGAACACAACAATCAAAATTAAGAGTACATACACTAGCAAAGCAATTTTTTTTGCAAAGTAAATATGCAAATATAAATGGTACACCAAATGATAGGAGCTTACAACCATCAAAGCATGAAATATTTTAGTGCAAAATTCTTTAGAAAATAGCAGTTTACTTGCGGATTAGAGCTTTATTACCTCAAAACCTGAAAGGACAAACCAGTTGTGTGGACAAAAGAGGTGGTCAAATTTTTGAAGAATTGGTACACCGCATGAACACAACAATCAAAATTAATAGTACATACACTAGCAAAGCAATTTTTTTTGCATAGTAAATATGCAAATATAAATGGTACACCAAATGAAAGGAGCGTATAACCATCAAATTTAAATATAGGTATTATACCTAAGTGCAAAAATATATCATAAGTCTTAGGTGGTAATGTAGGCTTAGGATTAGGAATTTTACATCCATCATTAGTCCTAAGTTGATATAATCATTTTCTCCTTAATCATGAGCTCATGATTTGCTTCTCATCTGTGAATCTTGAATGGTTTATGGAACTTAATAAAATTGGGTATGTCATGCTGTGAAGCACTTGAGAGAAACAATCCCGTAATGCCAAATACTTATATAGCATTGTTACTATTATTTCGTTTCCCACCTCATTGACTCTTCTGCTTATTTAAAAACATCTCATTTTAATGTGGGCGGTGTTTCATGTCACGGTATGACCCCGAGCGGTGTTTTCTCAAGTTCATTAAATCACCCACTTTACTGCTAGGGCCCCTTTTATCTCCTCCTTATGTTTAAACTGGGCAGTGTTTTGTATGTTTTGTCGAACCTTGCTGCCCATGTGATGATTATTGGCCTGGGCGGTCTTTCACCATAACATTTGAACTCAGGCGCATATTTATAGAGTTCTTCGAATGTCTTTTATTATTGCTTGTAGACGTTTGTTTTTAAATTTTTGAAAGACGGTTATGTGGGGAATAGTGAAAGCGACAACTACCACGTGTCATAATGCAAAATTAAGACATTAATGTCCATCTACTCCCATGTTTTTTCATGAAGTCGAGTTTGATAAAATAAAAGGATGGGCAAACATTCTTATCGCGACAATTTCTGAGGATGAGTTGGAGGAGACGCATAGTTCAAATTGCGCGGTTCACCATTAGAGGTATTTTCAGTTTCCATTCATTGCAACTTGTTTTATGAATTATTTACTCTTGCATTGAAGAAACATATATTGTCAAAGCCACTAGTGCACATGGCAAGGGTTAAATACGCTGGCTATGAGTATGTGTCTGGGTTAACCTATTAAGGACCTGAAATTGGTGATACTCGGCTAGGGCTTGTTAATTTAGATGCATTGCAGAACAAATTTAACAAACCTAACCCTTCACCTATCGTTGAGAGAGTAGTGGGTAGTGGGTTGATTGAAGTTGCCGCATTCCCCATAGTAGTGCAATGTCCCAAACTAGTGTTGGAATGTATCAGACACTATAATTCACAGACGCGAGAAGTCAGGACCGAGGATAATAGACTTGTTCTGCAAATTCGAAGGTCTACCTTCGTGTCCTGTTTGAGAACTCCAGAAAGGGACAAATACTCGCCAATGGACATGACAAGCTCTCAGATTGAGTTTACTGCCAAAAAAAAAGTTTACATAAATGTAATAGCAAAGAACTGGCTGGTCAAACCGAAGAAGGGCAAGTCTCAATTGCCCCACAACCTACACAAGAACCATTTTGTAGACGAAGTGGCCGATATTGTCGTGCTGTTGCACAGGGTTAGGGGAAATGAAAATGTTCACAATTTCGAAGAATGGATGTATTTCTTCATCCAAATCATATTAAGCGGGGAGCAATTCTTAGACTGGGCAAAGATTATTAGCGACCGTCTACATGAGTTGATGACGTTCTTCACTCTGAACAGGTTTTTCTTTATGTCATCATATTTAATATATGCCCTTGCTAGCACTCGACCCTGGCTTGGATTAAGACCGAGTGATTTGCCTCTAGAAAAAGTGCCAATTTATGATTACTTTGACAAACTCCAACTTCACAAAAGTTTCTTGCATTTCAGAAGAATTGTTGACACTTTTACTATGAGGATGGTCAGGGAACTGCAGGGACGTTCTACAATGAGATTATCTTTGGAGGCAATGTAGTTTGCTGATTTTTGTGGCAACCACTTTGTCCAATTTCAGAGGTTTTCATACTTAAGAGTAGGTGGATATGCAGGTTTTCCTATTAAATTACCCAAGTATCCTGAAGACAAATGGGTGATTATTGAGGTGAGTAGATAATTGGTTGATGTTAATAGACTGTGCCAAGGTAGAAAAAGATTAGTAGTCAATTTTCCATTTGGTTTTGGTGCATATAGTTGCCAGTCAATGTCTGATGCTTTGAATATTGAGAAAGAATTGTCCAAGTATAACATGCCCTCATATGAGGAGCATGTTTCTTTTGATCTTAAAGATTATATTAAGAACAATCTAAAACTGGGCCCTACCTTCAATCACCAATCCAACCTTGAGGATTACTAGGCCGATTGCTTTGATGAATATGAGGTAAGGAGAAGAAACTGGATGAGATTAACAGTAGAACAAATCATCATTTATGATTTGAAATGAGATTTGCAAGGCATTGTTGAAGATGGGTCTGACATAATTGACCCAGTATATACTGAATTGATAGAGAGCCGGCCCATTCCTGCGATGGATTGGAACTTTAAAGAAAAGGAAACCATTGAAGCTAGAACTACTAATGTTTTGACTAGGACTAGAGAATGGGTGACAAAAGAAAATTGAGGAATCCCGCCCTTGTACTAGATCTAAAGATTCACGATCTGCTGAAGGTACCTCCCAAGCCTCTGCTAGCAGGCAATCAACTAGTAATGCTCCTCAGTCTTTATCATTAGGTGCCCAAGGAGGTGGTGATGGAGATCCACCAGAAAAGAATGTGTATTCACAAACCTCTGGGGATGACATTTTCAACTTGCCTATTCTGGTGAAGGATAATGACGGGGAGAAGGAAGAGGAAGGATTAGAAAACTTGAATGTTGATTCCCCTCCCTCTCAAGATGAATCACCTGTCAGAGAGGTAAACCCCTCTCAGGGGCTAGGAACAACTGCACCTACAGGAGATACCCCTTTGGTCACTCAGACGTTATTTGAGTCCCCAGGTTTTAAGGCAACTAAGGTCGCGCTAACCTTAGCCTGGTTAGAAGATTCACTGTCACAAAAAAGGAAAGCTATACAACCTAGCTTGCCTAAACAAGACATGGTAGGTCAGTTGCTACAAAGGACATCAACCCCTAAACCTAAGAAGTTAAAGACTACTGCTAAGCTTATAGATGACACAAAATCAGGGACACTCCAGTTGGAAATTGCACACCCTTCAGTGCAAAGAGATGTTTCTCAAGCAATAGCAAGTGACTTTGAAGTGAATAGGGTTGACCTCGGTCCTCCTACCAGGGATGGGGATGTTCAGATTTTTCAGGTGTTAGCAACCAGGATGGTAGAGTGATCAAAGAAAGAAAAATAAAGCAAAGATGAATTGAAAGCTCAGGTTCAAAATTTGACCAATTGTTTAAAATCTATTTTTTAGGTCATCCCGCAACCTATCTCTCAGGTAGATGCTTCTGTTGAATCTCTTACTTTAGTTGGAAAGGAAGCCCTAACTAAAATTAAAAGTTGTCAAAGTTTAAGTCGGGCTGTAGATGATTGGAATGAATCCCTCATCAAGAAGGGAAACCTTGTCATTATTGAATCCTTTAAACACTTCCAAGAGGCAAATACTTTGAAAGCCACCTTAGGGGATGAAGCCATTGCTATTGAAAAGGAAGAGAAATTGTGGGTTAATTATCAAATTGAATTAAAGTTATTGATGAGCTTAGATATGGAAAAACTAGCTGTGGATCAAATCATACCTAATGCTTCAGATACTCGCTACCTGCCATGGACTAAAGGAGTAGAGTGGAAATTACAGGTTGCCAAACAAAGTTTGCAAAAGCTTAAAGAGATCATCAATGAATGTGCTGCCATTTCAGATGAAGCATTGAGCACCTTGGTAGCTCTTGGTCTACTTCAGGATAAAGATGGAATAAGGGATGATGTAGACGTTAGAAGCTTGACAACTAATTTCTAGAAAACGGTCAAAGAGGCTCTTGACTTACCCACTCTTAATGCCGAACACTTACAAAAACTAAGTGAATTACACTTGGTATTGTCTCAAGCAATAGATCTTATGAAGGCTTGCGAGCAACGCATGGAAATGGCTAAAGATCTTCATCTGACATGGAAGGTAAGGATGACAAATGTAACCATTTCCCAACATAAGGACCTGATGCACATCCTCAAGACTTTCTAGGCGTGGTGGAAGAGACCTTTGGTGATCCTAGAAGCTGGAAATGAAGCGACACCGTCATATTAACACAAATCCTCTTTATTTCTTTTACGTGTCTTTTGTTTAATTGGCTATGGACATGAAGAGGCGGGACTCATTTGCCTATTTAAATTGTATCTATCTTCATATGCTCTCTCTAGACATTTTTCGCAAGTTTGCTCAGTACTATTGATGAATGAAATTACTATTTTGTCTATGTGCAATTTGGTGGAGTTAATATGATTTCTTTAATCTTTGTGTTTAAGAATATCTTATGCATGTCTTATCTTGGTATGAGCAATGCAGTTCTTATAATCAATTTCATTTCTCATATGGTATTGAGTGGATGTTTTTTTTCTGATGGTTAATTAGTCTTTGTGCTAATACTTCTATTCATTGTATCACACACCTGATATTTGAAAGTTTTCTGATATTGGGTATACCTTTTCTGCTTTTTAGTTAAAAGCATACATGATGTTTTGTTTTCTTGTTCTTTCAATTCATTGAAAATTATATGAGGGAGCTATACCTCTGAAAAATTAAGAGAATATACATCTTGTTCAAAGATTAATATTCAGAGCTGTTGGGTTAATTTTCTTGCACCTTGTAGGCGTTAAATTATAGATTCTCAAGGTGCCCAATCTGTTAACCAACAAATTTTTGGCGACTCTACTAGGGAATCAAATTGTTAAGTTTTGGTCACCTTGTCTAGGCATATTTCACAAGTTAACTAATTAATCTTGGATTTCCATAGATTTACTAGAGGGGAGAGAAGTAGGGGGAATTTTGATCCTGTTTTTGAAACTTTGCAAAGAAATAATTTCTCTTATATTATTCCCTCTAGGCGAAGGGTTAGAGCTAGGAGTAGACCCGCTTCACCTCCTAGAACACCTGTTAATAATTCTATTTCTCAAGCACTTGTTTTACACGAGATTGTTTTGCCAGTTGTGATCAATTTTCCCCTCAACATGGCTAATCCACATGTCCCTTGGGGCACTGCTATTGGTCCTTTGCAACTAGGAAATAACTTGCATGATTTACCCAAAGGGTCTCGTAAAAAATTGCCTAAATTCAGGGGGGACGGAAAAATTTCACTAGAAGAACACATTGATGCCTTTTTTGCTGCATGTGGCATTCTTGTAGTACAAGAAGATGTTGCCGTTAGGTTGTTTGTGGAATCTTTAGCTGATGCAGCAGCGAAATGGTTTTATCAACTACCACATGGATGTATCACCAATTGGGTCACTATGCGTAGCAAGTTTGAGGCTAGGTTCAAAAGTGTAGATGAAGACTTAACACCGATAACACAAGTTACTCATATGAAAAAGGAAGCAAATGAGCCCATGAGGGACTTTGTAGCCAAATTCAACAGAATAATAAACCGGATTTCAGCAGCTAAGAGACCCTTTGTAGAAACGCAAAAATGCTTCTTCATTAATGCACAACACCCTGATATTGATCTTCTCTTAAAGAGGCAACCATTGAATACTCTTGAAGCCACACATGAACTGGTCGTGGAATTAGAGGATGATTTCATTTTAGTTGGAAAATGGAAAAAGGAATTACATACGAGCAAGGCACTTCCTACTACTTCTGATCCTATGATTTAGAGGTTGGCTAATGACATAATTGCTCTCAAAAGGCAGATGCCGAAGAGTAACCAACTTTATCAAGATATCCCTAGGAAGGCTAATTTTCAACCAGGGAATAAAGTGTTGCCCTTGTCCCCAACTCAACAGAGGTTGGTGATCGAAGCCCCTCCTCTAGATAACAAGAAGCACATGTGTGTCTTCCACCTCACAACTGACCATGATGGTGTAGACTACCCCAAGATGAATAGGTTTATGCAGTTAACCACTACTAAAGAAGTCATAGAAGAGGTCCCGGAGGAAGGCACATCATCTAATCAATATGGCGACTCTGTAAATGGATACTTAGAATACAAACCCGATGATGATAGAGGGGGAGATTTGTACATCACTTTGGATGATGCTACTTGTGCTGCTATCACTCGAAGCCAACAACATCCCAACCAGAAAGGTACTCCTAATTCTCCTAAAGTTTTACTTACAAAGGCTAGTGCAATTTCAAAGGGTGAAAATGCTTCACCAAGTGTAGTTAATAGCTCCTCAAGAAATCCCATTGTATCATCCTCTGAGAGTCAAGCTGGGGATTTTGATATCATAGAATTATGTATATCTACCAAAATTCAAGTGTCACAAGCTGAATATCTGAAAATGAATCCTAAAAAACTTGATAGGCTGATTGAATATGTTAGGCCAGGGCATTCAAAATTGCATGCAGGCTTAGATGAAGCAATAGTTAAGTCTCAAGAACCAGCTACTAATGTTGTATCCTGCAGTCAAGCATCCTCTTCATCAGCCTCTGATGCGAAACCATACCCGTTTTACATCTCATTGTTCGTTAATGGATTTAGGGTTAATAATTGCATCACCAACTCAGGTGCTTCTGATAATGTTATGCCTGCGCAAATCGCTAAGGCTTTGGGATTAGAGATGACCAAGACATTTGGAAAATGCTATTCGATGGATTCCAAGCAGGTTCCCTTGCTTGGGCAGATTAAAGACGGTCAAGTTGCACTTGCTGCCTATCCAAACAAACGACTCAAGCTCACCATATTAGTCGCAGATATCCCTGCTAGCTATGGTATGCTTTTGAGCAGAAGTTTTTGTAAAGACTTGGGTGGAGAAATATAGTTGGATTGGTCATATGCCACTATACCCATCGGTAAAGAGAAGGTGCGTCTTGAACCTGAGTCAAAGGCCAAGATAACGGTAATCAAGTTTGAAGACCCAAAAGCACAAATATTGTATGAGGAGAATGAATTTGGGAATTATATGCTTTTCTTTGGAGAACAAAATGGAAACGATTTATGTGTCTCAAATTCGGAATCTGAGCTTTGGACGATGGAGTTTGATGGGAGTTGTTCTTATGCTGGTTCGGGAGTGGGCGTTGTTCTCATTTCCCCTTCTGGTGAGAAATTCCCTGTTGCATATAAGTTAGAGTTTGATAATACCAATAATATTGTTGAGTATGAAGCCCTTTTGTTAGGTCTAATTGAGGCAAAGGGTATGGGGATAAAGATACTTAGAGTCTTGGGAGATGCTGAACTAATTGTTAAGCAGGTGTGAAATGTTTTCATTGTTAAGAATGAAAGGTTGAAACATTACCGGAACCGAGTCTGGGACACCATCAAGAGCTTTGACGCCTTCTCAATAGAAGCCATCCCTAGAGAACTTAATGTGAAGGCAGACTCATTAGCAGTTTTTGCTTCTTTGCTCCTCCCGCACCCAAAATTCAAAAATAAATCCTATAGAATCAAATTGATCTATCGACCCAGTATTCTTGATAATGTCAACCATTGGCAGGTCTTTGAAGATGACAAACAAATTTAGACGTTCTTAGAAAATGCTAGGGCCTTTGCTCAAACATTCTTTGAAGGGAGTGACAATTAATGTAAGGACTTCTGCCTAGATAGTGTAGCTGGGATCCAAGATGAGGTTATTCAATTAAAAGGGAATAAAATACACAAGGGTTTGGTGTCTCTTGAGGATTTGTTTGATCGCCATGATCATTCCGTCAAGAAGAAGATGAGCAATTTTGGTGGACATTCTAATGGGTTTGAGGCAGTGGATATTGGAGAACCCAATTCTCCCAAAATGGTCTATATTGGGAAATGCTGTTCACCAGAATTGAAAGAAAAATTAATAGCCTTTCTATTTAAGTACAAGGAAGTCTTTGCTTGGTGTTATGATGATTTGAAGAATTTCATGAATGGAAAATTTCAGCATCACATACCACTCAAGGAAGGGAAAGCCGCTTTTAGACAAAAACAGATGAATTATAATCCAATGGTAATTGATGCCATTTTTAAAAAGATTGACAAAATGCTAAAGGCACGAATTATATATCCCATACATCATTCAACTTGGGTGGAAAATATTGTGCCAGTGTGCAAGAAAAATGGGGAGATTCAGATATGTGTTGATTTTAGAAATCTTAATCAGGCATCAATGAAAGATAACTATCCTCTACCTAACATGGATCATATTTTACAAACAGTTGCTGGCTCAGAGATGGTGTCCATGTTAGGTGGATTTTTGGGTTACAATCAAATCAGTGTATAAGGGGAGGACCAACACAAAACGACATTTATCACGCCTTGGGGGACTTTTGCTTATAATCGAATGCCATTTGGACTCATTAATGCAGGAGCTACATTTCAACATGCTATGGACTTATCTTTTGGTGACCTCCGGAACAAAATTATAGTCATCTATCTTGATGATTTTGACAGTGTTCTCTAAGAAAAGAACTGATCACTTACAAGATTTGGAACGAGTCTTACAAAGGTGCATAAAACATGGTATCTCTCTTAACCCCAAAAAGTCTATTTTTCGCTGTCACAGAAGGTAAACTCTTAGGCCACATTGTGTCTAAAGAAGGTATTAGAATAGATCCAGACTGGGTTAAGACTATATTGCAGTTAAATCTCCCTTCAAGCTGGACTGGTGTAAAATTTTTTTTTGGTTAGGTGAATTTCTTGAGAAAATTCGTCATGGATTTCTCTGAAATTACTAAACACATTGTGGATATGATGAAAGAAAAACCAGGCTTTAAATGGAATGAAGTTGGGAAGCAAGCTTTTGAAAACATATAAAAAGCAATTTCCTGAGCTCCTATCTTGGTCAGTCCAGACTTCATGAAGGATTTCATTATTTATTGCTACGCTTCAGAACATACCACGTCTGCCGTACTACTGCAAGAAAATGAAGATAAAGTTCAGGCACCCATCGCCTTCATGAGAAAACCATTAAAGAAACACAAGATTAATTACTTTCCCATCAAAAAACATGCATTTGTAGTAGTCAGGGCAGTCAAGCAGTTCTGTTTCTATATCCTGCACTCACACTTTGTAGTTTATGTGCCAGATCCTGCCGTCAAGAGCATATTGACCCAACAAGATATTGATAGGAGGGGTGGTTGGATAGAAAAGGTGCAGGAGTATGACCTGGACTTAAAGCCTACAAAATTAGTTAGAGGAAGGGGACTTTGCAAGTTGATGGCAAAGAACTTGAAGGAAGAAGAAGAAAGTGAAGATTTACCATTGGTTTTGACTGTTAGTTTACAAGATGAGTGGTTCTTTGATATTGCTTACTTCCTTACGTACAAACAATGTCTAAAGCACCTCTCAAGCAAGCAAAAAAGGAATCTGAAGTTGAAAGCAACTAAGTATGTTATCTGGAGCGACACCCTGTACAAGCGTGGCATAGATGGGACTTTCTTGAAATGTATTGGTAAAGTTCAACAAGAACGGTTGCTTAATATTTTCCACAATGAGGCCTATGGTGGTCACTTCTCTTCCACCGTGACTGCCTTAAAGATCATAAGGCATGGGTATTACTAGCCTGGGATGTTTAAGGATACCTATCACTGGGTGGGTAAGTGTGAGAAGTGAAGTTGTTTGTGGGAAGACCTCAACTACTAGCTTTATCACTCAAGCCTGTGGTTATCGATGGACCATTTCAACAATGGGGTCTTGATTTTATTGGTCCAATTAGCCCATAGTCTAGTGGAGGTCATACTCATATTATCACAACTATAGATTACTTCACCAAATGGTTGGAAGCGATTCTAGTCAAGAGAACTACTTCTGAAGTAGTCTGTGATTTTATCAAAGAAAACATTTTGGTCAAGTATGGAGTTCCACATAAGCTGGTTACTGATAATGCCACCTGTTTTTCATCCAGTGAGTTTTCAATTTTCTATTATGATTATGGAATCTCTATCTCCCATTTAGCTGACTATTACCCTTAGGGCAATGGTCAGGCAGGGTCTAGTAACAAAAAATTGGTAAACATTATAAAAAATTTGGTTAGTGACAATCAAAAGGATTGGCACAAAAAGATATATGAAGCCCTATGGGCAGATCAAATAATTCCAAAAAGGGCTATTAGCATTACCCCCTTTGAGTTGGTGTATGGGGTGGAAAGTGCACTTCCTCTTTCTTTAAAATTGCTAGTTTGTAAATTGCAGACTGCTTTAGAGGAAGCTGAATTCAGTGATGCCATGGAAAAGAGGATTTTGTACTTAACTAAAATACAAGAACATCGAGAAGAGATGGTAGACAAGATAACCATACACCAGGCAAGGGTTAAGGAATTTTCGACAAGAAGTTCAAAACGAGAGAGTTCATGATTGGGAACTCAGTTTTGTTGTGGGATAAGCGCAGGGAACCTAAAGGTGCTCATAAAAAGTTTGATTCACTCTGGATTGGACCCTTCAAAATCATTCAGGAGTTTGGGCCTAATACTTTCCAACTTGCGTACCCTGACGGAACTCCCTTGCCCATCCCTTATAATGGGCAAGATCTAAAGCTATATCAATTGTGATGGCCTTGTGACCTCTCTTTCTTTTGTACATATTTAGCTTAGGGTTTTTGTTGTGGGTTTTGGTGTTCTTTCAGTTTGTTTCCTTGCTACTGGAGAGTGCATTCCATTTTAATTGACTTTGTTGCCCAATTGATAAGACACTGATTTCCTTCCATTTGGTCTGGGTTCATTACTTCATCCTTATTAGTCATTGTCCCCAGTCAGATCCAATGCTACTATTATTTCGTTTCCCACCTCATTGAGTCTTCCGCTTATTTAAAAACATCTCATTTTAATGCGGGCGGTGTTTCATGTCATGGTATGAACCCAGGCGGTGTTTTCTCGAGTTCATCGAACCTCCCACTTATCGCTTGGGCCCCTTTTATCTCCTTCCTATGTTTAAACTGGGCGGTGTTTTGTATGTTTTGTCGAACTTTGCTGCCAGTGTGATGATTATTGGCTTGGGCTGTCTTTCACCATAACATTTGAACTCGAGCGCATATTTATAGAGTTCTTCAAAGCTCTTTTATTACCGCCTGTAGACGTTTGTTTTTAAATTTTTGAAAGACAGTTATGTGAGGAATAGTGAAAGCGAAAGCTACCACGTGTCATAATGCAAAATTAAGACATTAATGTCCATCTACTCCCATGTTTTTATGTGAAGCCGAGTTTGATAAAATAAAAGGATGGGAAAACATTCTTATCGCAACAATTTCTGAGGACGAGCTGGAGGAGACACAGTTCAAATTGTGCGGTTCACCATTAGAGGTATTTTAAGTTTCCATTCATTGCAACCCGTTTTTTGAATTATTTACTCTTGCATTGAAGAAACATATATTGTCAAAGCCACTGGTGCACATGGCAAGGGTTAAATACGCTGGCTATGAGTATGTGTCTGGGTTAACCTATGAAGGACCTAAAATTGGTGATACTCGACTAGGACCTATTAATTTAGATGCACTGCGGAACAAATTTAACAAATCTAACCCTCAAGCTATCATTGAGAGAGTAGTGGGTAGTGGGTTGATTGAAGCCGCCGCATTCCCCACAACAGTGCAATGTCCTGAACTAGTGTTGGAATGTATCATAAATTATAATTCATAGACTTGAGAAGTCAGTACAAAGGATAATAGACTTGTTCTGAAAATTCAAAGGTCTACCTTCGTGTCCTGTTTGAGAACTCTAGAAATGGATGAATACTCGCCAATGGACATGACAAGCTCTCAGATTGAGTTTACTACCAAAAAAGGGGTTTACAAACATGTAATAGCAAAGAATGGGCTGGTCAAACCAAAGAAGGGAAAGTCTCAATTTCCCCACAACCTACACAAGAACCATTTTGTAGATGAAGTGGCCGATATTGTCGTGCTGTTGCACAAGGTTAGGGGAAATGAAAATGTTTTCGAAGAATGGATGTATTTCTTCATCCAAATCATATTAAGTTGGGAGCAATTCTTAGACTGGGCAAAGATTATTAGCGACCGTCTACATGAGTTGATGACGTTCTTCACTCTAAACAGGTTTTTCTTTATGCCATCATATTTAATATATGCCCTTGCGAGCACTCGACCTTGGCCTGGATTAAGGCCGAGTGATTTGCCTCAAGAAAAAGTGCCAACTTATGATTACTTTGAAAAACTCCAACTTCACAAAATTTTCTTGCATTTTAGAAGAATTGTTGACACTTTTAATATGAGGATGCTCAGGGAACTGCAGGGACGTTCTGCAATCAGATTATCTCTGGAGGCAATGCAGTTTGTTGATTTTTATGGTAGCCACTTTATCCAATTTAAGAGGTTTTCATACATAAGAGTAGGCGGATATGTAGGTTTTCCTATTAAATTTCCCAAGTATCCTGAAGACAAATGGGTGATTATTGAGGTGAGTAGACAATTGGCTGATGTTAATAGACTGTGCCAAGGCAGAAAAAGATTGGCAGCCAATTTTCCATTTGGTTTTGGTGCATATAATTGCCAATCAATGTCTGATGCTTTGAATATTGAGAAAGAATTGTCGAGGTATAACATGCCGTCATATGAGGAGCATGTTTCTTTTGATCTTAAAGATTATATTAAGAACAATTTGAAACTGGGCCCTACCTTCAATCACCAATCCAACCTTGAGGATTACTGGGCTGATTGCTTTGATGAATATGAGGTAAGGAGAAGAAGCTGGATGGGATTAACAGTAGAAAAAATCATCATTTATGATTTGAAATGGGATTTGCAAGGCATTGTTGAAGATGGGTCTGACATGGTTGACCCAGTATATACTGAATTGATAGAGAGCTAACCCATTCCTACCATGGATTGGAACTTTAAAGAAAACGAAACCATTGAAGCTAGAACTATTGATGTTTTGACTAGGACCAGCGAATGGGTGACTAAAAAGAAAAATGAGCAATCCTGCCCTTGTACTAGATCTAAAGATTCACGACTTGCTAAAGGTACCTCCCAAGCCTCTGCTAGCAGGAAATCAACTTGTAATGGTCCTTAGTCTTTATCATTAGGTGCCCAAGGAGGTGGTGATGGAGACTCACTAGAAAAGACTGTGTATTCACAAACCTGTGGGGATGAAATTTTCAATTTGCCTATTATGGTGAAGGATAATGAAGGAGAGGAGGAAGAGGAAGGATTAGAAAACATGAATGTTGATTCCCTTCCCTCTCAAGATGAATCACCTGTCAGAGAGATAAACCCCTCTCAGGGGCCAGGAACAACTGCACCTACAGGAGATACCTCTCTGGTCACTCAGACGTTATGAGTTCCCTGGTTTTAAGGCAACTAAGGTCGCAGTAACCCTAGCCTGGTTAGAAGCTTCATTGTCACAAAAAAGGAAAGCTATACAACCCAACTTGCCTAAACAAGACATGGTAGGTCAGTTGCTACAAAGGACATCAACCCTTAAACCTAAGAAGTTAAAGACTACGACTAGGCTTATAGATGACACAGAATCAGGGACACTCCATTTTGAAATTGCACACCCTTCAGTGCAGAGAGATGTTTCTCAAGCAACAATAGGTGACTTTGAAGTGAATAGGGTCGACCTCGGTCCTCCTACCAAGGATGGGGATGTTCAGATTTTTTAGGTGTCAGCATCCAAGATGGTTGAGAGATCAAAGAAAGATAAATAAAGCAAAGATGAATTAAAAGCTTAGGTTCAAAATTTGACCAATTGTTTAAAATCTATTTTTGAGGTCATCCCACAACCTATCTCTCAGGTAGATGTTTCTGTTGAATCTCTTACTGTAGTTGGAAAGGAAGCCCTAACTAAAATTAAAAGTTTTTAAAGTTTAAGTCGGGCTGTAGATGATTGGAATGGATCCCTCATCAAGAAGGGAAACCTCGTCATTACTGAATCCTTTAAACACTTCCAAGAGGCAAATACTTTGGATGAAGCCATTGCTATTGAAAAGGAAGAGAAATTGTGGGTTAATTATCAAACTGAATTGAAGTTATTGATGAGCTCAAACATGGAAAAACTAGTTGCAGATCAAATCATACCTAATGCTTCAGATACTCACTACCTATCATGGACTAAAGGAGTAGAGTGGAAATTATAGGTTTCCAAATAAAGTTTACAAAAGCTTAAATAGATCATCAATGAATGCGCTGCCATTTCAGATGAAGCACTGAACACCCTGGTAGCTCTTGGTCTACTTTAGGATAAATGTGGAATAAGGGATGATGTAGACGCTAGAAGCTTGACAACTGATTTCCAGAAAACGGTCAAAGAAGCTCTTGACTTACCCACTCTTAATGCCAAACACTTACAAAAGCTAAGTGAATTACACCTAGTATCATCTCATACAATAGATCTTAAGAAGGCTTGCGAGTAGCACATGGAAATGGCTAAATATCTTCATCTGACATGGAAGGTAAGGATGACAAATGTAACTGTTCCCCAACATAAGGACCTAATGCACATCCTCAAGACTTTCCAGGTGTGGCGGAAGAGAACTTTGGTGATCTAGGAAGCTGGAAATGAAGTGACACCATCGTAATAGCATGGGTTCTCTATTTATTTTACATGTATTTTGTTTAATTGGCTATGGACATGAAGAGGGAGACTCATCCACCTATTTAGATTGTATCTATCTTCATATGCTCTCTCTAGACATTTTTCGCAAGTTTGCTCAGTACTGTTGATGAATGAAATTATTATTTTGTCTGTATGCAATTTGGTGGAGTTAATCCGATTTCTTAAATATTTGTGTTTAAGAATATCTTATGCATGTATTATCTTGGTATGAGTAATGCAGGTCTTATAATCAATTTCATTTCTCATATGGTATTGAGTGGATGTTCTTTTTCTGATGGTTAATTATTCTTTGTGCTAATACTTCTATTCACTGTATCACGCACCTGATATTTGAAATTTTTCTGATATTGGGTATACCTTTTTTTGCTTTTTGATTAAAAGCATACATGATGTTTTGTTTTGTTTTTCTTTCAATTCATTGAAAAATATATGAGGGAGCTATACCTTTGAAAAATTTAAGAGAATATTCATCTTGTTCAAAGATTAATATTCAGAGTTGTTGGGTTAATTTTCCTGCACCTTGTAGGCGTTAAATTGTAGATTCTCAAGGTGCCCAATCTGTTAATCAACAAGCATGAAGTCATGTTTGGATCAATAAATTATGTAATTCTTGTCATAATAAACAAGGTCATTTTGTTGATACTTCCAAGGTAGAGAGAGTTAGCAACTATTCCCCAATGCAAAGTCTACTTTTGCTAGTATCATTCATTGACCATGCACTGTACTAAGTGTAGGCCTAAATTTAGCACATAGATAATATTTGCAATAGGTGGATACGGTCATGTTATTTAGAGCACCACTCTAATAATTCTTGATACCTTCATAAATGCCATCATATTTCATACTTTGGAGATGAATTGTTACTTTTATTGGCATGATTCATGAACACATTCTAGATAAGAGTTTTGAGCATACCAGTGGACACTATGAGTAATACAACCATTTAGAGAAGACTCTTTAATATTTCATTAGTTCAAGAGAATATAGGTAAAGATGGGAACCACATAATTCTCCCTGTACATTCTAAGTTGGAACCATCCTACATTTGATCTAAGTTTCACTTTATTTTTGCATGCTATTATCTTTTTCTACATAGTGTATTCTTGCTTGTGCTCTATCTATCACACTTTTCTTGTTACTTATTTTTGTATCTCTAATTATTGGCTTTCTTTCCCTCTACCCATAGTGAAATTTGAATTATTTACTACTTATTACTCATTCTCTTAGCTTCCTATTCATCAGTTTTCATATTGCCAAAAATTGCTTCTGCTAGACCTCTTATGAATTTCCTAAATGATTTATTGCCAAGCTCTCCTACTACCAATTGCACTATTACCGATTTCCTTCACACAAATCCCATGAGGGCTTGTGGTGCAGGAGCATCCTTGGGAAAATCATCTTAGATCACCCTAAAAAATGGCGATTTCCACATATGTAGGCAAGAATAAAATAGTTCCTCTTTGGTCATTTGGTCACTGTTGAGCTTGAACATGTAACGTCCTGTTTTATTCCTAAATTTCTGCAACCTATGTTTCAAAATAAATCAATAAAGATGATTAATATTACAGCAAATTGGCATTAAATAAAGATTAAGTTGTTAAGAATGGTCAACCAACATATGAGGTGTGGTATCCCTTGAGCAAGATAAGGTATACAAGGAAGGTAGATCTAGAAGGAAAAGAAAAGGGGAAAGAATTATTAACTGATTGCAAGTAATATAAAACAACACTAGAAAATTAACTTATTTAAAATTAAATTATTATTCTCCAAATGCAGTGATGAAGGGTTGTAACTATTGATATGAACAAGTGTGACTTTGATGCAACCAACAATCGAGAGCCTTTTCAGGCTGTCAATTGTTACAACCCAAACCACTCTATTACACTATTCAAAAGAAATAAAATGCAGCAAAAAGCAACTTGAGCAGCAAATAAACATGGTATTTTATTCACATTTGCAAAAAGATTGAAAATTACAAGCATCTCCTATTGCAAGTGCTTCCATTTGCAAACAACACTACCCGGTCAAATCAGGGACAAGTTTTTCTCATCCTACAAACAAAACAATGCAAAAACTCTCTGAAAATGCCCTAAAAACAACTACAGGCAACACATAACAGTAGCAAACCATCTCTCCTTCCCTCATGGACACCTAGGAAAGGTATGCCTTGGTTTGCATCACAATCCTTCATCTTTTCTTTATCTTTTCAACATCAAACTTCTTCTTTTCATTTGGGCAATGGAATCTTCATTCAATCTGCAGCAAAATCATCAAAAAACCCGTCCAAAAGCAGGGCGTAGCCTTCTTGAAACCCCCCCACTTTTCCTTCACCTACAAGCAATCAATCAGGCACTCTAAAATTGGATCATTCTAGAACTTCCCTCTCATCCACTACCTGAGCACCCAACTTCAAATCCAACCCAAGAAAATCAAAGATGAGTTACAAAATGCTCCAATAATGGGGAAAAAGCCTTTGGGACGTGGCCTTTTGGGCTTCCAAGATGATTCCCGTTTTCCACTTTTTTGGGACCATAAACTAGCTAGAATTCACCCATTCTTTTACTGGAAAAATAATCTTCACAATCTCAACCTTGGAGAGAAAAAATAGATAAAATAATTTTTTTCCTACAAGTCAAAAATCAAACCAAGACAAAATTTAGAACAATCAAAATAACATAGGGAATAGAGCTCTTTTTGGATTGTAGGATAGTTCTGATTTTCCCAGATGCTCCTGCATCAAACAATCAGGGTAAGAAAGAATGTTCCATGAACATTCAATTCAGAGGTGGGATCCCAAGCTTGTATAGCCCAGGAGCAGCAATCCATGTGGCCTCTTCCATCTTCTTTCCCTTCCATTTGATCAAATATTCCTTATACTCCTTTCCCCGTGTTTTGTTGACTACTCTAGAATCAATAACCCCATCCACTTCTTCATTTGGTTTGGCTGGAAGTTGTTGTTTCCATTGTACCAAATCTTGTGCATTAGAATCATCATTGCTGCCCTCTTTTACCTCTTCACCATTAAACTTATACAAATCAGTAGCATTGAAGATTGGCAATATATCAATCTCTGGAGGCAAGTCAATTTCATAGGCATTCGCTGAAAACTTTCTGAGCACCTTGCATGGTCCAATATTTTTATGTTATATCTTGTTGTAGGTGCCTTGAGGAAATATTTCCTTTCATAGGTGGGCTAAGACCAACTCTCCCACCTCAAATTCTTGAGCTCTTCTTTTCAAATCTGCATGAGCCTTGTATTATTGTGCACTAGTTTCCAACTTCTTAATTTCTTGATGAAGTTCATGCATATAGTCAACATAATCTTCAGCTGCTGCACTTTTCCTTCCCAAATCTGCACTATCTCTTAATTCATGAACCCCCTTAGGACTGAAACCATAAACAATTTGGAAAGTGATCTTACCCATGCTTCGATTTATGGAGTTGTTATAGGCAAATTCAACTTGTGCTAGCATTAGATCCCATTGTTTTGGCCTCCCATCTATCAAGCATTTCAGCAAGTTTCCAAGTCTCCTATTTACCACCTCTGTTTGCCCATTCATTTGAGGATGATAGGATGAACTATAAGTTAAATGAGTACCCAATTTTTTCCATATTTTCCTCCAAAAATGACTAACAAACTTGGTGTCTCTATCTGAAACAATACTCCTTGGCAAGCCATGTAATTTAACCTCTTTGATTTTTTTTTTTTGGCAATATGTGAAGCATCATTGGTATTTTTTCCTAGAATAAAGTGAGCCATTTTTGAAAATCTATCAACTATGACAAAGATGGAATCATTACCTTTTTGAGTCTTAGGCAGTCCAAGAATGAAATCCATACTTCTTCCCATGGTTTTTCCAGAATTGGCAAAGGCTGATATAGTCCCATGTTTTGACTTGTCCCTTTGGCATGTTGACAAATGGTAGACCTCTGAATCATATTCTTCACATCCTTGCTCATACTTGGCCAATAATAAGCCTCACTTAGCTACCCCAAAGTTTTATCCACTCCAAAATGTCCACCATGTCCCCCATCATGTTTTTCTTGAATCAAGTTTTCTCTCATAGAGCCCCTCGGTATGCACAATTGCTGCCCTTTAAACAAAAACCCCTCTTGAATAAAGTACTCCAACCATTTGGTTCTATCACCCTCTAAAAGATTCTTGCATGCAGCCCATGCTTTACCAAAATCAAGATCATGTTCATACATTTCTTTTATCAAATCAAATCCTATAACATCAACTTGCAATTTATTCAACAATAGGCATCTCCTACTTAAAGCACCCGCCACTCGATTAGATTTACCACTCCTATGCTTAATAACAAATGAATAGCTTTGTAAAAACTCCACCCATTTAATATGCCTTTGATTGAGCTTACCTTGGCTATTGATGTATTGCAAAGCATGGTGATTAGTGTAGAGAACAAACTCCTTGGGTAGCAAATAGTGTCTCCATTTTTTGAGTGTTTGCACAATAGCACAAAACTCTTGATCATACATAGAGTACTTCCTCTTGGCCTCATTTTATTTTTCGCTAAAGTAGGCTATAGGTCTTCCCTCTTGACTCAAAACCCCTCCTGTTGCTGTCCCACTTGCATCACAATCAAATTGGAACACTTTGTTGAAATTTGGTAAGGCTAATATGGGTTGTTCTGTTACTTTCTCCTTTAAGATGTTAAAACTCCGCTCTGCTACATCTTTCCACTTGAATTCCCTTTTTCCCCCTTCATTGTATTAGTGATTGGTGCACAAATACTACTGAATTTTTTGATAAACTTCCTATAGCAGCTTTCCAAACCATGAAAACTCCTAGCTTCAAACATGCTCATAGGAGATGGCCATTCTAGAATTTCCTTAACCTTTTCTGGATCCATTTGTAGGCCTTCCTTTGAGATGAAAAAACCTACATAAACTAGCTCCTCCTTCATGAAGACACATTTATTAAGATTGACCAACAACTTTTCCTCTCTTAATCTTTGCAAAATAGCCCTCACACGTTCTAAATGCTCATTCTTCTCCTTACTAAAAACCAAGATGTAATCAAGATAGACAATTACAAAATTACCCAGAAATGGTTTGAGCACCTCGTTCATCAACCTCATGAATGTGCTTGGGGCATTTGTGAGACCAAACGACATAACCAAGCACTCATATAGTCCCTCCTTTGTCTTGAATGTGATCTTCCATTCATCTCCTTCTTTGATTCTTATTTGATGATACCTGCTCTTCAAGTCAATCTTGGTGAAGTATCATACTCCACTTAAACAATCCATTAAGTCATCCATTCGTAGCAATGGAAATATATATTTGATATTTATCTTGTTTATGGCTCTAGAATCTGTACACATGCACCATTCTCCATTCTTTTTGGGTGCCAAAACTATTGGTATTGCACATGGGCTCAAGCTTTCTCTTATCAAACCTATGTCCAACAACCCTTGCACTTGTTTATTTATCTCCTCATTCTCTTTTGGGATCATTCTGTATGCTACCTTGTTTGGTAAGCTTGCTCCTGGTATAAAATCTATGCAATGACTTATACTTCTAATTGGTGGGAGTCCATTTGGAAGTTCGTTCATCAAAATATTATCATATTCTTGTAATATTTCCTTGATTTCCTTAGGTATTTCATGTTCTTCACTTGCTGTCTCAACTTCTGTTGGCTTGGAAACTAAAGCATAACATAGTTCTTCCTCCTTTAACTCCTTCAAAAATTGTTTCTCAGTAATTATGCATACCTTTGTATCACTGTCCACTTCATTTTTCTTCTCCTTTAACGGGTTCATGACATAAATTTTTCTTGTCCTTTGTGATTGTATAGGTATTTGCTTTATCGTCATGGACTGCTTTGCGGTCATATTGCCATGGCCTTCCCAAAAGTATATGACAAGCATCCATTGGCATTACATCACATACAATTTCATTCTTGTAACCACCAGGGTTACCCGGGGATGCGTCCCCCCCCCAAAATCCCTCGTCCCGGGTACCAGGGGACGGCAAGGGGACGGGGGGGACCATCCCCCTTTTTGGCCAAAACTCCGGAAACATCCCGAGGACGGGGGGACGACTTATCCCCAAATAGGGACGGTTGACATGACTCGACACGTGTTTTAAAGCGCTTCAACATTAAAAAAAAGGCAAAAAGTTAAAAAAAATGCCCTGCCTACATGGCATGTGTGGGCCCTACTAGGTTGCACTCTCTTATGAATGAAAGAAGGCCTCTAAAAGTTCATTATTTTCATTTTGTTTGTGCAAGGAGCCAAGGGTTTGAGAAGAAAAAAAATTGCAGCCATTGAAGGAGAAGGAGCAGCTGTTTGAAGGAGGAGAGGAGGTTGAAATAGTGTTGTTGGGAGTGCAAATCCATCAATAAGGTATGCATTTTCTTTCACTATTCTTATTTTTTCATTTTTTTGCAAAATATGAAGTATACATAGTCTGATTTTTTTTATTTTTTTCATTTTCAGTCAAAACTTGCATTCTAAAAACAAAAAACATGAGCAACAGTGAGGGTGGGAGTGATAGTGAAGTTGAAATGCAAGTTAGAAGGCAAACTAGAGAGCAAATAACCCCTACCCAACACCATCATTCATCAACCAATACCAAAGCTATGAAGGACTATGCAAAACACCCAATAGACAAAAAAAAACCATTCCTTCAATTTGTGACAGCCATGGGTGAAAGACAAAAAAATTCAGGGGGGAGTAGGGTTTGGTTGTGCCATGTTTGTGAAAAGGAGTTTAGGGGCAGCTACACTAGAGTTAGGTCTCATTTTTTGGGTGAGGTGGGCCATGGAGTTAGAACGTGTCCTGCATTGACAGATGCACTATTTATAGAGTGCCAAACAATTCAAATGGAGTGTGATGGTGGGGTTCAAACTGGGTCTCCTTCTTTCCCAAGTTCACAATCATCTATGCCTACTCCTACTCCTAGTCCTTCCACGGTTGGTAGTAGTGTTATCTTAAGAGGAAAGAGGAAGGTGATTGGTAGTGATAAGGCAGCCTCAGTTGAGTCCATGTTTCAAAACCAAGCACGAGAAACCTCTGAATCCTCCATTGCCAAATTCTTTTTTGCCCATGCCATTCCATTTCATGTGGCCCGTTCCTCTTATTTCAAACAAATGGTGAAAGACTTAGTCGCTGTTGGTCCTTCATTTGTACCCCCTGGAGATCATAAGCTACGCACCACCCTCCTAGACAAAGAGTACTCCAAAGTTAATGTGTTAATGGAGGAGATGAGGCAAACATGGATGAGGACGGGGTGCTCTATAGTGATGGATGGGTGGACTGATTGTAGACGTCGGCCACTCATCAATGTCATAGTCACATGCCCTGTTGGTTCTTATTTTCTTAGAGCCATAGATTGTTCGGGGAGACGTAAGGATGCTGACTTCCAATTTTCCATTTTGAGAGATGCCATAGAGGAGGTTGGGGCTGCAAATGTGGTGCAGGTGATCACCGATTCAGCACGTGTGTGCAAATCGGCTGGGTTGATGGTGGAGGGTACTTACAGGCACATATTTTGGACCCCATGTTGTGTTCATGCATTAAACAATGCATTGAAAGACATAGGGAAGATGGATTGGGTGAAGAAAACGGTGGCAGAAGCTAGAGAAATTCAGATGTTCATTTGCAACCACCACACCTCACTTGCTCTTTTCAGGACATTTTCAAAGAAGGAGTTTCTCAAACCTGTTGATACAAGGTATGCCATTTACTTCATTTTGTTTCACTTTCAATTTGTATTCATAATCTGATTTTGTTTTAAATTTTTATTTTTTAATGAATCATTGAATTAATGAATGTAGATATGCCACATACTTCATCCTATTGGAGAGGATGGTTGAGGTGCATGAGCCTCTACAATTGATGATGGTCAATGCTGAGTGGACTAGATGGCCTAATGCAAGTTCTACTCAAGGAAAGAGCATCAAACAAAAGATCCTCGATGATGATTGGTGGGCCAATGTGAGGTAAGACATATTAGATGGCTGATTTTCATATTAAATTTCTGATTTTAATATTTTAATTTTATTGTCCAATGTTCCAACTTTTGAAGTTTCTAACATGTCAAATAACTTGTCAACTAATTATTTTGAACTTTTTGTTTGCATTTTGCAGATATATTTGCTCCTTTATCTCACCCATTGTAGATGTCATTAGATATGCTGATACAGACTCTCCTAGTCTTGGAGAGATATATGAGACATTTGACACTATGCTTGGGAAGATCAGGCAAGTTATTTTGGCAAAGGACCCCACTTTGGATTTATATGAGCAACACATTAGGCCCATTGTGACGCGGAGGTGGAATACAATGAACACCCCGCTTCATATGGCTGCCTTTGCTCTAAATCCAAAATGGTATGCACCAAGGGATGGTAGGGTGCCTCCATGTGATGATGCTGAGGTTTTAGATGGGTTCACATGGGCCATTGAAAAGATTTATCCAGCCGAGCAAGCTTCACTACTTCGGTCACAATTTCTAGACTTTGCTAATCTTAATGGCCCAAACTTGAGCAAACCACAGGCGAGGTTGGATAGAGCTATATTAGCTCAAGGGAACCCTATTGGATGGTGGACCTATCATGGGAGAGATACACCGCAGTTGAAGATACTTGCCACTCGCCTTCTTGCACAGGTTGCTAGTTCCTCTGCTTTAGAGAGGAATTGGTCCACGTATAGCTTTATCCACTATGTCAAGAGGAATAGACTTACCTCTAGACGAGTGGAGAAGCTAGTGGCCGTTCATAGTGCTCTTCGACTTCAGGATCGACAAACTCCAGCTCTACGGTGGGATATTGATCCTGAGGACGCGGCTCAGATAGATGAGGAGGAGACAGTTGAGGGCTTGTTTTGGGGTCCCATTGGCCGAGAAGGAGCATTACGGTGGCAGTGACTCAGAGGATGACTCTGATTTTGATGCAGTTATGAGAGATGATTAGGGCAGCAGTGCTCTTTGTTTATTTTGTAAATTTGTATTCATTATTGACATACGATATTGTATTTTGATTTTCATAGCAAACTAAAACTTTAAAACTATATGGCAGCAATGTAGCCTTTGGGCATTTTGATATAAGTTTATAAATTATAACTTGGAGGTTGTTTCATGATTCGTGTAATTGTATGTTAATTTTGAATGCGTATTGAGTTTGACTATTGACTCTATTCAGTATTGGCATAATGTTGAACACAAATGTTATATGTTAATGTTCTATAATGTGTATTATGCATGCCTTATTCATGTTATCTATTGAATATTTAAAATTTCCCTATATTTTTTAAATTTTCCCTATATTTTTATATAGCCATCCCCTGCCGTCCCTAATTTTGGCCTCAAAAATCAGAAACTTGGGGACTCGTCCCGCCGTCCCCTGCTGTCCCTGTCCCGGAAACTTGGGGTAACCTTGGTAACCACCAATTTGAAAACTCACCAAACATAGTTCACTTACTAAAACTTGATGTCTTTTTTGCAACCAAGTGACTCAATATGGATTTGGGTGCTTTTTCCTTTCTAGTTTCAGTTTTTCCACCATCTCTTGTGACAATAAATTATCAGTACTTCTGCTAACCACAATGATAGTGTAGCATTTTCCTTATGCCTTGCAAATGGTTTTGAACAAATTTGTATTGGTTCTGGTTTCTCCTCTGGTTTCAAAAGCACTCTTCTCAACATTAGAAATTCTCCATCTTCTGGATCAACCAATTCCGTCTCATGCTCAGCTTCTGTGGCATATGATCTTCCAGTGTTGGTCTTTTCTAATTCTTGTGTTTGAAGGAATTCAAAGGCCTTACGACCTATCTCCCCACAACTAAAACAAACTCCTGAAAATCCTCTTCCTTTTCCATACTCTCCTCTTCCTCTAGAAGTTTCACCTCTTCCTCTTGAATAATCCTCTCTTCCTCTTGCATTTTCCACTGGTGTTTGTTGTGACCAACTTGTTTCTTCTTCCTTTGTCTGTTTCCCTCTTCTTGTACTTGTTTTTCCTCTACCTCGTAATGGTTTTCCCCTTCCTCTAAAGCTTCCTTGTTTCCTTCTTGCCAAATTTTCCTCTGCCTTAATGCATACTAATAAGCTTCTTCCACTGTTCTAATCAAGAACATACTAAGTTCATCTTGGATATTAATCCTTAGACCATTCACATGCCATGCTACTTGCTCTTCATCATCTTCAACATTTCCACCATGAATGCTCAATCTATAAAACTCTTCTATATACTCCATGACACTGAGATCCTTTTGTTTAAGGTTTTGTAACCTTTTGATTATGCTGATGTGATAATCCATAGGTAAAAACTGTCTTCAACTTTGTGACCATCTTTTCCCATGATTTTATTTTCTCCTTTCCTTTTCTTTGTCTGTCAATTTGCACTTGATCTTAGAGGCATGTCCCTTTAGTCTGGTGCTAGCATATTTTACCTTCCTCTTTTCGTCAATGGATTCTATATCAAAATACTTATCCATTTATGCAATCCAATCAATGAGTTCCTTAGGCTTCATTCTCCCACTATAGCTTGATGGGTCCATTTTTGGTCTACTCCCAAGCTTTTCCAATTCCTGTAAAAACCTCTCTTCCTGTGGGTCTCCTCCTTGTTCAGCTGCAACCTTAGGCTTCTTCCTCATCTTTACCAACATCTTCAACATGAACCCCTCTCCTCTGAGAGGTTTCTATGACTTCTAATCTTGTTGAAATCCCTTTTAGCATCTCCATGAGTGCTGGATTTTCTTCTCCTCATTGGGGCCTTCCTCTACCCCTTCCTCTTTGTGCCATTCTATATCTTCCTTATAAACTTCTTCAAACCCTACTCTGATACCAAATGATGCAACCAACAACCGAGACCCTTTTTAGGTTGTCAATTGTTGTAACCCAAACCACTCTATTACACTATTCAAAAGAAATAAAATGCAACAAAAATCAACTTTAGCAACAAATAAACATGGTATTTTATTTACATATGCAAAAATATTAAAAATTACAAGCATCTCCTATTGCAAGTGCTTCCATTTACAAACAACACTACCCAATCAAATCAGGTACAAGTTTTTCTCATCATACAAAGAAAACAATGCAAAAACTCTCTGAAAATGCCCAAAAAGAAACTACAGGCAACACATAACAGGAACAAACCATCTCTCCTTCCCTCATGGACGCTTAAGAAAGGTATGCCCTAGTTTTGCATCACAACCCTTCATCTTTTCTTTATCTTTTCAACACCAAACTTCTTCTTTTCATCTGGGCAATGGAATCTTCATTCAATCTGCAGCAAAATCATCAAAAAACCCATCCAAAAGTAGGGCGTATCCTTCTTGAAACCCCCCTCACTTTTCCTTCACCTGCAAGCAATCAATCAGGCACTCTAAAATTCGATCATTCTAAAACCTCCCTCTTTCCCACTACCTTGGCACCCAACTTCAAATCCAAACCAAGAAAATGAAAGAGGAGTTACAAAATGCTCCAATAATGGGGAAAAAGCATCTGGGACGTGACATTTTGGGCTTCCAAGATGATTCCCATTTTCCACTTTTTTGGGACCATAAACTAGCTAGAATTCACCCATTCTTTTACCAGCAAAATAATCTTCACAATCTCAACCTTGGAGAGGCAAATCAGATAAAATAATTTGTTGCTTGCAAGACAAAAATCAAACCAAGACAAAAGTTAGAACAATCAAAATAACATAGGGAATAGAGCTCTTTTTGGATGTGCAGGATAGCCGTGATTTTCCCGAATCCTCCTGCATCAGACTCTCTCAAAGTTGAGATATAAAATAAAGCATTTCATTTGAGAAAGAAATCCATAACATCATTCAATCAATCAATTAAGAATAAATATGATGAATTTTAATGAGAAAGTTTGTGACTCCAAATATGAATGGTTGTGATTCCAATATGAAAGGTTGTGACTCCCTCAATAATAAGATATAAAAGGGAGATCATTTCCTTGTGGAGAAATCAAGGAAGTGGATTGGAAAAAGGAAAAATAAGAAATTGGAATATAAGAGATCTATTGGAAACAAATATTGTTTTAGGAAGAATATTATGGGAAACACAGATCGAAGTTCTAAGCTCCAAGTATTTTCTCAGGACTCAGGAATATAAAGATGAACACTAGTGTAATAAGACATATACTTATCTAAACATACATCCATAAAGTAACATATAACATCGCACAGATAGAACTTCGATAGTCATTCTATTAATTAGATCAAAATTGGTACAATGGAATATCTTCCTCTATAATCTTGTTTAGTCCTTATCTCACCTCTATACATTTATCTTTCCATACATACATATCTCTCTATCTGTTACATATATTCTCTCCTCTTGTCTATTCTCACTACTACTACTACTACTTTTTGTCATTCATATCTTCCTTTATACGTATGTCAATGAGATGGGATGTGACCCATCCATGATACCCCTAGTCTAGATGCTATGCTTACAATATTATGCTCCGAAAGACCTTTGCACCAAAATGCAGTATGATTTCCCGATTGATATCTTCGATGTCTTGTTTTTAGGCTAACATCATCCCCGCTTTCAAAATGTTGACTTGTCCTCAAGTCAATGCTACTTTTCTAGAATTATATCTTTGTACATTTCCTCGAGGTTGGAAAATGTTTCATCCCATTGGGTTTTGGCTAGGTGTACTTGTGTTTTGTACTTGGATATGTAAATAGAAGTTTCTTTGCTTTGAATAGTGTTTGTAGATTATGTATCTTTTGGGCTAATTGTTGTGCTTCCTGGAGGACTTCGATAATGTGGGATAGCCTTAAATTGACTACCTCTCATAGTTGGTGGAATCTATTTCGAATCCCGTCTCATTGATCCTGCAGTTATTGGAATTGTGCATGCAATGCTTCTATCTGAACCCTAGATTTTCCATCTATGTCCTATAGGGTATCACAGGTTGTGGGTGTTTGGAGTATTTGGACTTCCAACTGATCCATTTGAGCCTTGGTTGTAGCTGTCACTGTTGGCCATTGTAGATAAAACTAGTACAAGGTATTGAGATCCCCTTTGGTGTTCTTTAGATTACTGATATGTGATTCTAGGGCAGAGTGTGTAGTAGCACACTTCTTCTATTCCTCATTTGGCTTTGTCTTTTGATACTTTGTCTGAAGTTGTTGTCTTCGTGTTTTCTTTTGTAATTGGGTGTCCTTAATCACTCGTTCTACCAAAATTTGTAGCTGTGATGCCAATGGTTGGGATGAGTCCCCTTGGAATTGAGGGAACTTGTCTTGTATTTCCTTCACTAACTCTTTTAACTAGTCAAAGCTCTCCACATGATGTTTCAAAATATCTTCCCTAATTTTTTGGTGCAAGATGTCCTCTAACTGGAATTTGTGTGGGGTGAGATGCTCCCAATGTCCACTTGTGACCCTACCAATGAGAGTTGGAGCAGCTGTGGAGATGTCATTGATTGTAGTTGCTTCTGTTTGGCCAAAATGTCTTGGATGGACCGCATAGAAGATTTTGTGGAGAAAGGGGGTGTCTTAGACTGCAAAGGGGAGAAGACCGTTCTTGTTATGATGTGGTAGCTTTATATTTTGCTTCTTCCTCACACAAATTTTGATAGGATTTTTCTTTAGCCTCCTTTATCTCCTTTTGGACTGCCTGAGTGACTTATGATTTCTCTATCATTAATTTATCCAACCTTTGTTTTGATCAGAGCTCTTAGGTTTGAATCTTTGCTATCTTTTGCTTTTGTGGAGGTGTAACTGCAACAGCCAATTCTCCAATTGCTAAGTCCTTCAACAACTTCTCTTCTTTGGTTGCTTTCTCCCTTGTCTTCTTTAATGTGGTAGTCAAAGGGTCCAAAAAGCAGTCAATCAGATCCTCTAGGGTTATGTTAGATACTATCATATATTTGATTATTGCGCTTTCTATGATTACTTGATTTGGTATCCCCATGTTTGGATACTTTTGAAGTGTCATGTCCATCACCTCCTTGCAGAACAACTCACTGTATAGTTGATCCTCATGTACAAGTGGGGAAACCTTTGGGATAGTTGTGGTTTCCAAAAGAGAGGTATCCTTCGATATTTCCTGCTCCTCTTCTTCTATGTCCAATATTTATGGAGAAACCTCTCTATGTGCCTTCTTCCTCTGCTTAGGATTTTTCTCCACTCATTTGTAAGAGAGCCTTTGTGGCTTCCTCTTCTTATGGTTCTTTTATGGGAGGAGTGGTGGGGAGCCTTTTCTTCCTTGGCCCACTACTTGCACTTTGGGAAGGTTCTGCAGGTGGGGTGCCAATGTGGAGTCTTTTGGACCTCTAGGGAGTAGATGTATTCTGCCCATTTGTCTCTTGCTTGTGTACACCCCATTTCTCATGTAGTTTTTCCTTATTCTTGTCGAAGTGTTCTTCAACCACATTCTTTGCTAGGTTGTCCATGTATTCTCAGTAGGTGGTGAATTTCAAAGCTTTCAGATCTTTGGGGAGGTTGAGGAGTGTGGAGGAATATGAGTGGATCTCTGTATCTGTTACCTAATATAGGAGCTGAGGTATCCATAATGTTCTCAACTCAATTGCTTCCATAAATGTGTAGTGTTTGTAGACTAGGAAGACTATGTCCTTAATGTATTGGAAAAACACCTCATAGGAGATGTGTTCTTTATCTTGGAGCTTTTGTTGTAAGGATTTGAAGAACCCTCAGTAGGTTGCGGTATATGAAGTGGCATCTTGAAAGTGTTTCACATGATCTTGGATTTGGGTTGCAACCTGTCGGTGGATTCCCATGTTTTCCCTGCAAATCTCAATAATTGGTGCATAAAGTAGAAAGTGAGGCATATTAATAGAGTCCCATACCCAATCTAATAGTGGGATTTATTTGTGTGGTGGATGTTGTCCATGAGTTCCTATCACAACCTCACATAGGTCTATATCCTTTCCTTTTGTGACCATTTGATGTGCTGTGTGAATTGTGGTGGCAGTGGCTAAATCCTCCTAGTTTGTGTAGTAAACCTTGTAAGCAATACCCATGGTGGCATAATTGATTGTTGGGTTTGTGATCTTGGTGATGTTTAGGCTCTGACCATCAAATGTTTCTCCGGTGAACCGTGTAACTTTTGTGTTCTTAATGGATTTTTTTGGCTAAACTTCTCCTTGAGCCCATGACGCAGTCGAGATTAGAGGGCCTTGTCATGCTATCCAATCATGCAACCAATAGATTATAACACAACACAAAAAAATACAAACAACTAGGTTTGCACAACAAAATGATCTTTATTACTAGGTCGACATTACAAAGTTCTTTCCATCTTATGGGCATTTTCTTACATTCGTCTGTTGAGAGCAGATCTTAATTCACATTCGGTTCTACACTGTATGATTTCCTCACACTTCTACCGCACCTCATTCTTGCATTCCTTCGTCGTTTATATTTCTCCCAAGTTCTCTAGGTCGGCCTTGCTCCCCATGTCGTATTTTCCATTTTGTCCAATCGTCATTTGAAATCTCCAAGTTGTTACCTCGTAATCAACACTTGCACCAAGTTGGCCAATAGATAGGTATTCCACAACAACGATGTGGAATACATCGAATATCATTCCGCCAAGTGTCGTAACCTCACTCACCATCCACTGCATTGACCATCATCATTCATCACTACGATTGGAGTATCACCAAGACTCTGGAAGATCTCATTCCGATGTCCCCATGTCACCACGATAAGCTCAATCGGATCATTTTTGGAATGTTGAAGAGACATAAGATGTCACCCCGAACCCTATATGTCACATCGACATTGCAACCACCACACCATCGATGAGACACACCTAGTCGAAGAGACTTAGGAGTATCTCCCATCGACACCATAAGGTCATCTCAACGGATGGTCAACTAAACCCATATACATCAGAATGTCGAACATACACAGGATGTCGAAGAGACATTTACGAATGTCCTGCCAACAAGCGTGATTCATGTCGATATAGTACCAATGCACCCATAACACTACCGATCACCATCAAAGTGTCAAAGAGACATTCCCAAACGTCTTGCTGATAGGATCATGTCTTGCCAATAAGTCTTATTTGGTTAATAATCTTAAAATTGACGATGCAAGATTGCTTTTCTCCCTGGATGCTCCTGCATCAGACACCCGGGGTAGAAGAAGACTTAGGAACATTTGGGCCAATTTGGAATTGATATCCCAAACTGAGCCAACTCATGTTCCTTCAACCAAGATGCTTCATCCACTAATTTTACCTTTCAGGGGACTAAGTACTCCATGTACTCTTTACCGCATGTTTTCTTTGCAACCCTGGAATCAATAATTGCATCTGCTTCTTTAGTTTGCTTCACAGGTAGCTAGTTCACCCAATCCGTATTAACAAATGAATGTGGTTGAGTACTCGTCTCCTCATCAAAATGTTTGTACAAATCACTGACATTAAAAATAGGAGATATATCTACATTCTCTGGAAGTTCAACTTCATAAGTATTAGCTAAAAACTTACGTAGGATTCGACAAGGAGCTATTTTCTTCCATTTTAACTTATTATAGGTTCCCTGTGGAAACCTCTCCTTTCTTAAATGAACCTAGACCAGTTCCCCAATCTGAAATTCCTGCTCTCTTCTATGACGGTCAACAGACTCTTTATATTTAGCTGTACTCTTCAACTTTTCTTTCACTTATGCAAATCTTTGATATATTCTACAAAATCCTCCGCCACAACACTTGTTTTCACTAGGTCTGGGCTATCTCTGAGTTCATCTATGCCCCTAGGGCTAAAACCATACACCACATTGAATGGACTTTTCCCAATACTCATGTTCACTGAATTATTATAGGAAAACTCTGCCTGTGACAACAAGTCCCACTATTTTGGTTTGTCTCTAATCAAACATCAAAGAAGATTACCTAAACTTCTATTCACAACCTCAGTCTGACCATCTGTTTGCTGATGGTAAGCTGAATTGAAACCCAAATGTGTGCCGAATTTCTTCCACAATGTCCGCCAGAAATGACCAAAAAACTTTGTATACCGATCAGATATGATACTCTTAGGAAAAACCATGCAACCAGACTATTTATTTTTTAAAAAAATTTGCTATATGTGAAGCATCACTAGTTTTCTGACATGGAATAAAATGAGCCATTTTTGAAAATCTATCAACAACCACAAAAAATGAATCATTACCTCGCTGAGTTCGAGGCAGTCCCAAAAAAAAATCCATGCTAATGTGTTCCCACGGTCTCTTCGGAATCAATAATGGATGATACAATCTGGTGTTTTGTTTCATACCCTTCGCATGCTGATAAATTCTACATCCTTGTACCATTTTCTTGAAATCCACACTCATTCCTATCTAATAATAGCTTTCATTCAACAACGCAGTTGTCTTATCTATTCCAAAATGTCCACCTAATCCACCACTATGCTTTTCTCTGATGAGATTCTCCCTCATGGAACCTCGTGGTATGCACAACTTCTTTTCTTTGAACAAGTTCTCCTGAATGAAATATTCCAACCATGGAGTCCGATCCAATTCAGTTGGGTTTTTGCATGCCAACCATGCTTCTTAGAATTCTAGGTCATGCTCATACAACTCACCCAATGAATCAAAATCAACAACATTCACTCTCATCTCACTCAGTAACAAAGTTCTACTTAATGCATCAGGAACTCTATTGGATTTACAACTCCTCTGTTTTAACACAAAAGAATAACTCTGCAAGAATTCAACCCACTTCAAATGCCTCCGGTTCAACTTGCCTTGGCTGTTTATGAATTGCAGGGCATGATGATTTGTATACAACAAAAATTCCTTTGGCAATAAGTAATGCCTCCACTTCATGAGTGCTTGCACAATCATATAGAATTCTTGATCATACACCGAATATTTCCTCTTGGCTTCATTCAACTTCTCGCTAAAGTATGCTATTGGTCTTCCTTCTTGACTAAGAAATCCTCCAATTGTTGTTTCGCTTGCATCACAATCCACTTGGAAAACCTTTCCAAAGTTTGGTAACACCAACACTAGCTGTTCTGTCACCTTATTTTTCAACAACTGAAAACTCTTCTCTGCTGCAGCTGTCCATTGGAACCCTTTTCTTATTCCCTTCATTGTCTTCATAATGGGAGCACATATCCCACTAAAATTTCTTAATAACTTTCTATAGAAGCTTGCCAACCCATGAAAACTACAGGCTTCAAAAGTATTTCTTGGTGATGGCCACTCAACAATAGCCTTTACTTTCTCAGGATCCATTTTTAATCCTTCCTCAGAAATTACAAATCCCAAGTACACTAACTCCTTCATGAAAGTACACTTTTTTCAGATTCACAATTAAATTTTCTTCTTTCAATCTTTGCAAAACAACTCTAATACGTTCTAAATGCTCTTCTTTTATTTTACTGAAAATTAAAATATCATCAACATAAACTATGAAAAACTTACCAAGATAGGGCTTCAACACCCGATTCATCAATCTCATGAATGTATTGGGTGCATTTTTCAATCCAAACGGCATGACCAACCACTCATACAGTCAATCCTTCATCTTGAATGCTGTCTTCCACTCATCCCCTTCACGAATTTTGATGATAACAACTCTTTAAATCAATCTTTGTGAAATACCTTGCTTCGCTCAAACAATCCATTAAATCATCCATCTTGGGTAATAGAAATCTGTATTTAATGGTAATCTTATTAATGGAAAAGATTCTGTACACATCCTCCATTCACCTCCCTTCTTAGGAACTAATATAATAGGTACAACTCGTGGACTGAGACTCTCCCTAATCAAACCTTTGTCCAACAACTCCTAGACTTTTCTATTTATTTCTTTATTCTCTTGTGGTGTCATCCTATATGGTGCCTTATTTAGCAAACTTGCACCTAGAATCAAATCCATACAGTGGCTGATTACTCTCACTGGTGGTAGTCCATCTAGTAACTCCTCCATTAGTATGCTAGCATACTCATCAACCAATTCTTGAATTTCAATCGGTAGCTTTTCTTCCTTTTTTGCTGTCAAATTTTGAGGTGGTCGTGCTACGACTACATAACAAACATCACCCTTCTTCAAATCCTTTAGGAACTGCTTTCCTGCGACAAAACACACCTTGGAAGTACATTATGTGTCTTCATCCTTATCCTTCATGGGATTCAAAGTAAATTCCTGACTATCCTTCTTAATAGTATATGTATTATTCTTACCATCATGAACAACTTGACGATCAAACTGCCATGGTCTTCCCAGCAAAATATGACATGCATCAATTGGAATTATATCACAAAGTATTTCATCCTTGTATTTACCAATCTGAAAATTAACCAAGCATTGTTCTCTTACCACTAATTGATGCTCCTTCTGCAACCACGAAACCTTGTATGGACTGGGATGCTTCATTCTTTTCAGCTTCAACTTCTTCACCATTTCATCAGACACAATATTGTCTGTACTGCCACTATCTACAATTACTTTACAACACTTACCACCTGACTTGCATTTGGTTTTGAACAAATTCCTTCTCCATATCAGTTCTGCTTCTACCTTCTTAGGACTTAACAAAATCTTCCTTATCATCAAGGATTCTTCGTCTTCTGGATCTTCTCCATGCTTTGAAGTTTCCACCATTTCATCTTCAGCTTGGGCCACATGCACTCTGGCCTCCTTTCCTTTGCCTCCACCTTGAACTTGTGGACATTCAAAAGACTTGTGCTCGATCTCTCCACATTTGTAGCAAGTAATAGTGAATCCTCTACCTCTTCCTCTTCCAAAACTACCTCTTCCTCGAGATGACTCTCCTTTTCCTTGGAGATCTCCTCTACCTCCTGCTTCTTGAGAGGTACCTTCTCCATCTTGTTTGGTAGAATATCCTCTTCCAAACCACTGCTTTGTCCTCGACCATGGGAATTTTTTCCTCTGCCCTTGTTATTGCTTTGTTGCTTTCTGTTTTATTTCTCCTTAGCTTTCAAGGCACATTGATAAGCTTCTTCCATGCTCTGCAACTTGAGCAAACTTATATCATCTTGAATGGGTACTTGCAGACCATTTAGGTATCTTGCAACTTGCTCAACCTCATCCTTAGTGTGGTCTACTCGAATACTCAATCGATAGAACTCTTTAGTGTACTCCTTGACACTAGACTCTCTCTGCTTCAAGTTCTGTAATTTCCTAAACAAACTTATCTGATAATCTACAGGAATGAAATTTTCTTTTAGTTTGTTCACCATGTGGTCCCATGATTTTATCTTCTCCTTACCTCTCCTTTGTCTATCAGTCTGTAAATGATCCCACCACAGGGATGCATGCCCCTTCAAATTTGTGCAGGAATACTTCACCTTCTTGTCATCTTTAGTACCTTCAAATTCCAAGTACTTCTCCATCTCAGTAATCCAATCTAGCAATTCATCAAAATTCAGGTTCCCTTTATATTTAGGAGGGTCAAAACGGGGTCTGGTATTTATTTTGGTTAGGGCTTGAATGAACCTCTCTTCTCCTCAATCAAGTTCTGGTTGTTCTCCTTCAACTTCAACCCGTTATTCCTCTTCATCACTTACATCATTGACATGATGACATCTTCACTATGCATTCTCGATAGCCTCTAACCTAGCCGCAATCCCTCTCAACATACCTATCAGGATAGGGTCTATTTCTCTTCACACCCCTTTTCCTCTGCCTTGTCCTCTTTGTTCCATCTTACACAATTCCTCTGCAGCTGCAGGTTTCCTTCTCTCTCACTTACCCACAATAAATTCTCTATAGGACTTCGTAAATGCTTGACACCTTCCCAAGAGAAAACCTTCGTCTGATACCACTTGACATAGTCGAGATCAGAGGGCCTTGTCAGGCTATCCAATCATGCAACCAACAAATTATAACACAACACAAAAACAATACAAACAACCAGGTTTACACAACAAAATGATCTTTATTACTAGTTCAACATTACAGAGTTCTTGCCATCTTATGGGCAGTTTCTTACATGAGTCTGCCAAGAGCAGATCTTAATTCACATTCGGTTTTACACTGTATGATTTCCTCACACTTTTGCTGCACCCCGTTCTTGCATTTCTTCGTCATTTATATTTCTCTCAAGTTCTCCAGGTCAGCCTTGCTCCCCATGTTGTAGTTTCCATTTTTTCCAATCATCACTCAAAATCTCTAAGTTGTTACCTTGTAATCAACACCTCCACCAAGTTGGCCAATAGATAGGTATTCCACAACAATGATATGGAATACATAGAATATCGTTTCACGAAGTTTCGTAACCTCACTCGCCATCCACTGCGTTGACCATCATCAATCATCACTGCCATTGGAGTATTGCCAAGACTTCGGAAGATCTCATTCTGATGTCCCCATGTCACCATGATAAGAACAATCAGATCATTTTTGGAATGTTGAAGAGACATAAGAAGATGTCACACTGAAACCCGTATGTTTCGTCGACATTGCAACCACCACACCATCGATGAGACATGCCTAGTCGAAGAGACTTAGGAGTATCTCTCATTGACACCATAAGGTCACCTCGACAGATGGTCAACTAAACCCACAAACATCAAAATGTCGAACAAACACAGGATGTCAAAGAGACATTTACGAATGTCCTGCCGATATAGCACCAATGCACCCATAACACTACCACCCACCATTGAAATGTCGAAGAGACATTCCCAAATGTCTTGCCGATGGGACCATGTCTCGCCGATAAGTCTTATTTGGTCAATAATCTCAAAATTGACGATGTAGGATTGCTTTTCTCCTTGGATGCTCCTACATCAGCCCATAAGCCTATTACTACTTGGATGGTGTCTTTGGTGATCCTGTAGGGTCGATCGAAATAGAGGTATTCATTATGAAATTGAATCAAAATTATCTGAACCCAATCTTGTTACATTGTGAAGTTTGGAAATTCCTTCCACGTGCATCCAACCATTTTTTTGTGATGTTCTCGTATTGAGGGAGATATTGTTGGGTTCATTTCTACAAAAGAGTGTGCCTCAAAACCTCAAACTTTGTATGGTCAATCTTTGTGAGGGGTGCAAGGATGTATTTTTCAGTTATCCTCTATATAGATGATATCCGCGGGTACTGTTGAAAATGCCTTGGCTAGGTCGATTTCCATCGCTTTGTATGATATTTTGGCCTAGGGTTTTGAGATGTCTACAAGAGTGGGTGTGGCCATTTCCAGGGTCTGAGCTTTAACAAAGAAATCAAATTTAGGTTAGTGCTGAGTGGAGGGAAATATCTTTAGTAGTTTAGAGTGTATAGTGAATGTAAAGTGAGGTGACAAGGGGTTATTTATAACTTTGGTGTGGGAAGAGAGCAATAAATGGTGTAGTCATTCCTACGTTTTCTGCCCATTAAGTTTTCTATGGCTCTGTTTTTTCGGTAAGTGTTTTTTCTTTTGTGGTAGATGGAGGAATTATAGTACATGGGTGTGTTAATTTTTAGCTAAGTCTTTGTAGTGTGTTTGGTTAATACTTTTGGTCCGATCTTGTGTCTTATCTGTTTAGGGTTAGGTTGAGGAAATTTATGTTCAAACTCGAACCTATTGATTTCTTGTGAATACTTTTTTTTTAAGACTGTAGGAATCGATCGGGTATCCATCCCCCTATAAACTATAGTGCGCTTGGTAAAGATTTTTCACATGACCAATGACGCTTACAGGCACTCTTGTACCACGGGGACAGTGAGGAGACTAGACCTTGTGACCATTTCTTGTGAATACTTACATATTAATGTGGTAATTACTTTATTAGGGTTTATTTGTTTATGCTATCTTGGTTTATGAAGCCTGTGTACTTCTTAGGTGTTCTCACTTTCTCCCGTAGGTTCTCGTTTTACTATTTCTTGTCATTTTTGTATGTCTTCCTGAATAAGTTCGAAACTTGTTGGATTGGTGTTTGTATGGTGCCTTGATGTATCTATGGTATGTTTTTTGAATTTGTAGTACTTTGTCGACATTTGGTAGATTGATTGTGTATCACAAGTGCTCTCTGGAAGCTATGCACGTTTTAGGATGTTAACTCTTGTTCATCTTGTACCCATACCTCTAAGACATCATTGTTGCCAGTACTCACAATGTCACTGTCTAATTCAATCTCTTCGGAACTATTAGGATTTTCCTCCTCTTCTACGGTGGGTCATTGAGATAGAATATAGATTCCTCAGATCATCTTCTTATATGTCTTTTGTAATTTATTCTATATAACTTTTATCTTCTCTCTTGCCTAGAGGGATGTGAACTATCCTATTGTCATCTGCTATGAAAATTTCCTCTTTTTTGGAGTCTATTATTCCATTAGAATTCACAAACCATGTCAACCCAAGCAATACTCTAAATGTGTTGAAGGGATCCTTCATCACCACAACTTCAAAATAAACTATTTGTTTGATCCCTTTTATGTTTACTTCTACATTCCTCCATGTACTTAATGTCTCCATAGCGAAACCATCAACTAGAATTATGTTCATAGGTGTTTTAATAAGTTTAGGTGTCCCTAGCCTCTCCCAAGTAGTTTCTAGAATGATGTTGAGGTCCTCACCTAAATCAATCACTACATGTTTAACTCTATTGTCGTTTAGGTTTATGATAATGAGCCAAGGATCATTTTTCCAATTTTGGTCTTTGACAATCTGATGTATTTTTTGTTGTCTCTATTTATTCTAGTACTTCCTCAATTGTTTTAATTTGACTAATAGATCTTTTTGTTGAGCCAGTTTGTCTAGACTCTTCAACATCCTTACCTCTTCCTTTGAAAAACATGCAATTTCTTCCTGTTGTATAATGTGTTTCCTTGCTTTTTCTACTATTTGGTCATGTTTTTTATTTGGCCAGAAGTGGTCATACTCTTCTTCATCTTCTAGTTCTGATTCTTCATTGATTTCTTTGATTTCTCTTATATCCTTTCCGATATCTGTCCCTTGTCCCATTAGTACGGTCACTTTATTTTTCTTTATTCTAGATTTATTCTTTTTGTTCCTCTGTGGTTGTTGTTCTTCTCCGGAGTAGTCCTCATTTGAAGTGTTAGAGGACCAATTGTCTACTATTTGATAGCTTTTGAATCCTTATGGTGCTCTTCTAATCACTATGGCCCCTTTATTCTCTTGTAATTCATTACTTCTTGAACGTGGATATTTTGATAATATTATTGTGTCTTATCACACTTAAATATATCATGTCTCTTCTCTATAGAAAGGACATTTCCTTCTCTTTTTGGACCAACATTCTATGGCATAGTGATTGATTTTACCATAGTTGTAACATGTCGCATTGCTCCTCTAGAGGTTGTTTCTACCGCGTCCTCTTCCTCCTCTGTAATTAGATTGTTTATTATCATCTATGTTGTCCTGTAGTGTGCTATTTTCTTATGCATATGCATTCTTGTTATCCCTCTATGGTGGCTATCTGTACCCTACATTATATAGAGGTCCTTCCGCCAATCCTTTGACATATGCCATGTTTCTATCTATGTCTGCATTGTAGTTGTGGTGTAAGGGGCATCGAGGATCTAGATGATTTTGAGTGTTCCAGGCCTGAAATTGATTAACACAACAGTCCTTTGTGAGGTTCTTTCCCATTCCTGACAAGTCCACGGTATATGGAATTTTTTTGGTTGGAAATGTTTTTAATTACACATGTAATGCGGTGGTGGATCTCTTGGGCCTTCACATAGTCATTCTAGAGGTGACCTTCTCATGAACAGTATCTACACCAAATTTCTTTGGTCTTCTTTGGTTTTCCTCTTGCTAATATTGAGTTTTGTATCATTAATTGCTCTACACCATGTTGTAATTTCTCAATATTTTTCTTCATATCATCCTTTTGAGGCCTGTGCCAAGTTTGGGCTTCAATATGGTAGGAGATATTGATAAGATCCATGTATGTGTTGAATACCTTGCCATCCAAGGCTGCTCTTATATCTTTCAGAAGTTAAAAAATAAACCATTCTATTTTCTGCCTTTTTGTTAATGGTTCCTCTAGTTTGTGGTAGACCTTCTTGAACCTTTTATCATATTATTTAATGGATTCATCTTCCTTTTATACGATATTTCTCATTTTACTTACACTTTCTGTGGGGATGTCTAGAGTATCAAAATTAGCAAGGAAGTCTTATTTTACTTCGGCCTAGTTTTTCCCATGTTTAGGGTAGGTCTTCTTATACCATTCTAAAACATATTTCTAGAGTGATGATACAAAATCAAGTAGTTTTGACTTATCTTCATTAATATCTTGTCTCTCCCATGAAGATTCTAATAAGAATATATGCTCTATTGCTTCTGTTGTATCTTTTCCAAATATAGGGGTTTTGATTGAAGGACCTATCTTATCTTTCCTTTCTTTGTTCCTAACTTTTTGGATGCATGAATTAGGTTTTTCTTCTTTCTCTTTCTTTATTTTTCTGATTGAGTAGGGTTTCTATTCCCTACCCTTGTCTCTTGCTAGTTTTATATCAAAATATTCTCTTCCAAGGATTTCTTGCCACTCTACTATTTTCCCTTCTTTTCTTGTTTTCTTATCTTGTGGTATTTCTTCACTTAGAATTCTCTGACTCTTATATGGCTTAGGGGATGGGTCTTGGTTGATGGGTTGTGACTCTTTGAAGTATCTTTTTGTTTTCTTATTTGTTAGTGTCATTTCAGTTAATGCTAAACACAATTCTTTACCCATATTCAATATATTCTCTCCACTTTTCCTGCTCTCTTCTTGCAATTTCCTTATACTTTTGTTGACTAATTCTTCTAAGAAAACACTTGAATGGATAGGATTTTCTCCGGTGTTTTCAAAAATTCTGTAAATTTATCATCCAAGTTGATAGTAAGGTCTGATAGGTCTGATATGATTGTTGGACTTCTAGAAGATTGCGGTAATAATAAAGTTTCTATCTTATGGCGTGGTCATAATAATTTTTTTTTGGATTCTCCATAGTCATCCATATTCTTCTTTAAACTAGTTATCAATTGTCCTGCTTTTTCCCAATAATTCTTTGATTTTTCTCGAGTTTCCCAATTCTTTTACTTATCTTTTTTTTTAAATTTTTTTTCCTTGGTAGCACCCCCTTTGGCACGCTCAACAATACCCTTATTGGCACACTCACTTTTCATATTCTCCATTGTTTCCATTCTTCTACACAACCTTTCTTCCCTTTCAATCCTCTATTGGTGTCTTTTCTATTCTCCATTTGGGATAGCCATGTTTACCTTTCTTACCAATTCAATTTTTTCTCTAATCTTTCTCGTGGTTGTATTTGTCTCTTTTCACCATGGGTATGATTACGTTGAAGTTTTATAATCCTTTTATCGTCTCCCATGACAATTATTTGGTATCCCTTCTCTTAGGAGTCACATCTTTTCAGAGATCTCTTCCCGATTCTCCCCCCTTTCTATTCTCCATCCCCTTGGTGCCTAACCCCCTCTCACAGGGTAAGCGCCAAGAAGATGTTCTATCAGTTTTTCATAATTTTTATTAATTACCTTCTTTTTTCCTCTAGATCATATTTCTTCTTCGGTGTCTAATTTCAAAAATTTCTAGGTGCTCTATTTTTTATATCACCTGATTAGGGTCTCGACAACATAACCAATGTTAGCAACTAATATGGGGAAATACATACCAAAGTTATGAGCCCCAAGTATTTTCTAAGTGTTGTAGTTTATACCTCAGACTCAATAATATAAAGATGAACACTAATGCAATCAGACATATACTTATCTAATCATACATCCATAAACTAACAAATAACATCACACAGATAAAACTCTGATATTCATTTTATTAATTAGATCAAAATTGGTACAATGGAATATCTTCCCCTATACTCTTGTTTAATCCTTATTTCACCTCTATACATTAGTCTTTGTACATATATCTCTCTCTTTTCTATTACATATATTCTCTCCTCTTGCCTATTCTTACTACTACTACCTTGCCTATTCTTACTACTACTACTACTACTACTTTTTGTCATTCACATCTTCCTTTATACCTATGTCTATGAGATGGGACGTGACCCATCCATGATACCCCTAGTCTAGATGCCGTGTTTACAATATTATGCTCCGAAAGACCTTTGCACCAATATGCAATATGATTTCTTGGCTAATATCTTCGCTTTCCTATTTTCTGACTAACATTTATTATAATTGCATAATGATATTTTAATATCAATTAATAAAGTAGATTCTTTTAGCAATGTATTTTGAATTTGTAAGTGTTTTGTAAATAGAGAGGCCAATCAACCTTTTGAGTTCATAACAGATGAAGTACCGACCTTTCCTTCATCAAGTACGCCACCTCGTGATGGAGCGCTCGTGGGCCAATAGACATATGAGTGCTCCTAGGATTGTTAATAAAGGTAGTCTTCATGCATCTTATCAATCATGCCACCTTGAGATGGAGCGCTCATGGGTTGGGAGGTGAATGAGTGTTCTCAGGATTGATCAAGGAGGATGGAGCACCTCCAAGGTGGACTGAGGGATGGAGTGGACCTAAGATCTTGCCATGTCCATTGGCTGGGAGGCAAATGCATGCTCTTGGGCTTGAGGGACTTCTCAAGATGCCATATGGAGTGTTCGTGGGCTAGGAGGCATATGAGTGCTCTTGGGTTTGAGGGTCTTCTCAAGTACATCACCCTGAGATGGATGGACATAGATCCACCTATGCTATCGCAATACAAGGACAACCATCCTTGAGATTGTGGTTTGGAAACATTTCTAAAAACTTCCTAATATGATTGACTATAGGAATGTCTTGGAATAACCATTAATGATGCTAAGATATTTTGAATTCCATGAACTATAGAGCTAACTATCATGATGTTTTAGCTATGACGTATTGCTCTCAATATTATAATATTTTATGTGTTAATATAACCATACAGTTTATACTCGTTATAACAAATATTAGTTTTTAGTGATTATTATTATTTTGCAAGCCTAAATTTAGGAATATCCCAAAAGGGGACATTACAATTGGTATCTATAGTGTCATAAAATTGCACCCCTTACAATTTCACCTACATTTTTGCATCCACTTCAATGTCTATTCCCCTAATATTTGTGTAGGCTCATTTTAGCCCTTGCATTAGACTTTTCCCCTCTTAGGATGCTCAGGACCCCTTTTCAGTAGCTACCTTTGTGTGTCAGCTTTGTGTCAAACCTTGTGTCTTTCTTGTTCCCATCATTTTCAAGTGTGATTTTTTTGGACACTAGTGCGGTGCATGGACATCTACATGTCGTTCTAGCATTCCACAAAACTTCAACATTCAAGCGGTCATTTTCAAGTGCCTTGCCACTTGTCACTTACCTTTTATCAGTGGTAATGGCTCGGGACACCTTGTAATGACTTGAGAATCTTCTTTTCCCTCCTATTCTCTCTTTAAAATCCATCTTTCCAATCCATTGGGTCTTCTTAGTCTTTCTCTTGGAGACACTCTTTTCTCTCTTTCTCTTACTCTCTCAAGCTTGCACAACTCTCTTGCTTGTTACAACACTCATGTTCTCGCAACATTGTCTATAACTCTCTTGGCTCTCACATCTATCTCTCTCTGTGGCTTCCTCAAGCCTTACAAGTGATATCTATCTACTTTTCTTGTGTCTTTGAGTATCTTGGGATTTCTCACATCCCTTGTCTATGCATTTTACTGTCTTGTCTATTTATCTATCTATCTATTTGGTTGTCCATGGAGGCGGGAACACCCAAATGGGGGTTTGAATGAGGCAAGCCCCTAAATAGCTCCAAAAAATTTCCGCAGTCTTATGTGTGTGGGTATCAAAGATATTCATTTGTTGAAGGCTTCATTGTATGGTCTATTGTGAGCATTTTCCATATCTTATTCTCTTTCTTTATCATTTATATTTCACTTAGTTTGCTTTCTTTTAGTTCGGTTACTTTCTGTTATTTTCCTGCATTCTAAGAGTTCTTAGCAATTAGAACGATAGTAGTCGCTTAAGTTGTGTTTGTGATATTCTCAGTTTTCAGTTCGTACAAGACACCAACACACCACACTGCCATCCCTATGCCGTGTTGTCGTCCTTGGCCGAAAACTTGCTAGTCTGTCTAGAAAACCTCTCTGATCTACTCTTTCAGATTCTGGAACTCTCATTATTTTACATGTCACTTGAGTATTATTCCTTAAGGTAGTTTGAGGTAGTTAAGGGAAATTTTCTCCCTTAGGCTCCTTGGTATCTTAGAGACTTGGGAGTAGCGAATCCCCATTCTCTACAGTATCAAAGCTTTGATCTTGCTGGCTAGAGGATCAAAAAAATAAGTATATACCTTGGAGTTTCAAACCAAGGCTTTGAGACCTACATGTTCTTCTGGTTACAAGTTATTAGATCATAAGATTCCCAATGAAGGAACAATCATTCTCCAACAAATCAACATAGTTAGTGATAATATCAACTGATATAACTTGACCTTCATTTCTCAAATAAAAATCCACATGTAGCCATTACTAGTTGTCACTGGAACTTAGACATAACTAAGATGTAAAAATGGATTTAGATTATCTTACTTCCAAATTTCAAGACATAAGTGCACAAAGATATCATCTTGACCTAGGACTTCTAGTCTCTTAAAAGCAACCAATCACATTAAATTCCATGAAGTAATGACTACATTATCACAAAAACCATAATTTCCAAGTGTTGTGTTATTACTTAGGTAGTGATTGTTAAAAGCATAGAAAGCATGACCCTGAATTATATAGTCAACACGTCCAAGTCCACATGAATATCCCAAAACAATCTACAATAATTTATCTATAATATTTGTCTTACCTATAACACCCAATTTGAAACATCATAGAGTGAATTACTATTTGTATGCCATGTTTTGGAGTTAGAAATATTAATAGACATCTAAGTCTAAATTGAATAAAATTTTGATATTGCCAAGACAATATTTTTGAGATTATGTAATGAAGACAACTCAATTCTTTAGGAACATACAAATAATAGATTTTGACTCTTAGAGATACCTTAAGAGAAAATTTGAAAGAACCATTGGCACTATAAATTGATGTTTGTGTTTTGAGAATTATCGTAAGATATATTCATTGAGCTTCATTGAGGTAGGAAAATTTTTGTTCTAATAAAGAGTAATTTGTTCTATTCATTCTAGACAAGATCATAATGCACAATTAAATCCATAACACATGATCTATCTTACTCTCATAAAAAAAATGGCGATGCACGGATCGACTTTGTAACCTACAAAATTGATCAAGTGAACTTTATTTTATGTGACCAAATACACTTCTATATTTAATATCTTCTAACTAGTAAGAACTAGTGATATAAAAATTATCTTGAATAGATCATTTCATCCAAGGCTCTTCTTCTCTTAAGTCGTTTTTCTTCATTAGAGTAGCTCTACATCCATGGTTAAAGATCAAGGACATCAATATTAGGTATCTTAGATAAATTTGATACAAATCAATGTGCACCCAAATTTGTTACGTAAGTCTATTTTAAGTTACAATGTGGGCCCATAATCCATAAATTCTAGGATGATTTTCACCTCTTAAATTTTGGGAAAAAATGGTATTGTTTAAATGAATCAGGTGAAATAAAACAATACTTTCCTAAGATATGAAAATCATCTTAGTGTTAAACATAGGGATATGCCAAATTTTTACAAGAGGAGTGACAACCTCCAATTGATTTAGAAGTTGGGAAAGAATTGGATATTAGTGTAAACCTATAACTTTATGTCCTTCTATGAAGTGTTTGTGGGTGATAATTGTTTGCTATGAATTCTAAGAATTTTGTACATCTTTCATTTTATTGGACTTGATCAATCCAATAATTTTGTACTTGAGTATTATCCAAGAAATATATACTTAGAAGGTTATAACATGTCATTAATTACTTATGAGTCTATGACAACGTGATATATTTTGAAAGATTTTCTTACTAGGTTAAGTGTTACAAACACCCTATAAGCTATTTTATATTACATCCTCATTAGAATCAAACTTACCTCAAACTTTGTTTGAATGATTATATGATGAAATATACTTTATTTAAGAGAAACTGTATACTTGCTCCCATTTGATTGTGTAGGAAAAGAGGGTACAACTTGTAGTAAAGGACACCCAGATCCTTTTACTCAAATGCAAAATTGGCTTTGCATAAAGGAGTGGGATCTAATATTCACAACACTCCCATAATTCATCATGATGAAGGATGCAATATTTTTCTATCATTTTGGATTTCAACAATGGTAATCAAGAGTTTGTATTCATTGCTTAGGATCTTTGTGGTAATGAAATAAGAAAAAAAAAGTCTTAAATAATAGGTCTTGTCAATTTACAACTCTTGGTTTTGTTGTTGAGGGTTATTGGGAAATAGTAGTACATAAGAAAAAATAATATTAGACAATAAATTGTCCTCATACTTTAGATGATGGTATTAGCATTATTGGTAGTCAAGTTGAGGCAATTATACTAACTTCTTTTGAGTGACATCATTGTACTATAGAGTCAAATATAACCAAGACAATTGTCACTGGTTGTAGAGTTTTCAATTTTTAATTATATCAAAGTATCACAAAAAAAGTCAATTACATCACAAGGAGCAATATATAAGAATTACAAATCTACAAGTTTGATTTAGGATCATTGTAACTCTTGGAGCATTTTAGTTTGTGATTGCTTGAGGACAAGCAATCATGGGCAGGGTGGACTGTAATGTCCTATTTTATTCTTGAATTTCTATAGCCTATGTTTCAAAATAAATCAATAAAGATGATTAATTCACACCAAAATAGTATTAAACAAATATTAAGTTGTTAAGAATGGTCAACCAACATATGAGGAGTTGTATCCCTTGAGAAAGATAAGGTGTATAAGGAAGGTAGGTCTAGAAGGAAAAGAAAAGGGGAAATAATTATTGACTTATTACAAGTAATAGACAACAACACTAGCAAATTAACTTATTTAAAATCAAATTATTATTCTCCAAATGCAACGATGAAGGGTTGTAACTATTGACGTGAAGAGGTGTGACTCCTGCAAAGTTGAGATATAAAAGGGAGAGCATTTCATTTGAGAAAGGCATCCATAACATGATTCAATCGATCAATTAAGAATAAATATGGCGTGATTCCTTTTAATGTGAAAGTTTGTGACTCTTAATGTGAAAGGTTGTGACTCTTTCAAATTTGAAAGGTTGTGACTCCCTCAATAATAAGATATAAAAGGGAGATAATTTCATTGTGGAGAAATCAAAGAAGTGGATTGGAAAAAGGAAAAATAAGAAATTGGAATAAGGAAGAATATTATTGGGAAGTAAGTTTTAAAATATAAATTAGTAATAGCTATATATATATTATAATTGCATAATGATATTTTAATATCAATTAATAAAGTAGATTCCTTTAGCAATCAATTTCGAATTTATAAAAGTGTTTTGCAAATAGAGAGGCTGATCAACCTTTTGAGTTCATGAGAGATGAAGTACTTGCATTTCCTTCATCAAGTACACCACCCCCGAGATGGAGTGCTTGTGGGCCAAGAGGTGTATGCGTGCTATCGAGCTTGGTAAGGAAGGTAGTCTTCATGCATCTTATCAAGCATGCCACCCTGAGATGGTGTACTCATGGGATGGGAGGCGAATGCGTGCTCCTAGTCTTGATCAAGGAGGATGGAGTGGACCTAAGATCTTGCAATGTTCATGGTTCAGGAGGCCGATGAGTGCTCCTGGGCTTGAGGGACTTCTCAAGCACACCACCCCCAAGATGGAGTTCTTGTGGGCCAGAAGGCATATGAGTGCTCTTGGAAAAAGTATGCCAGCTCATGATGGATGAATAAGGATCCACCCATGCTGTCACAATACAAGAACAACCATCCTTAAGATTGCGATGTGCAAACATTTCTAGAAAATTCCTAATATGATTGACTATAAGAGTATGTCTTGGGATAACCATTAATGATGTTAATTTATTTTGAATTCAATAAACTATAGAGATAACTATCATGATGTCTTAGCTATGATGTATCACTCTCAATATTATAATATTTTAGGTGTTAATCTGAATATAACCATAAAATTTATACTCATTATTACTAATAGCAATGTTTAGTGATTATTATTGTTTTGTAGGCCTAACTTTAGGAATATACCAAAAGAGGATATTACAAAACAAAGGATTTTGAGGGTGATGTTAGGACTAAAAATTATCCTTAAATTTCCCACAAAAACATCCATTTTTTTGCCAAAATATCCCATCACCTAGCATATCATTTAAAAATTTATCATCCAAAATACTCCATTTACCCACCCTCTAGTTATCACCTTAACAAAATAACATTTGTCATCCTACCCGTATAAGAAGAAAGTCATATTGATGATACTATATTATATCGGTGCAAATCATTCTAAGGTCCCTTCAAAAGAACAATGAAGAAAGACAATATGAACATTATTGAGGAGAGAATATCATATTGAGGGAACTCATCTTAGTGTCCCTTCGATAATCCTATTGAAGTCTTATCAAAGACACCTTGGCATATTGGAGGGTAATGTTTTGGGGTCTCTTCGATAACCCGATACATTGACTACCAAGGATCATAATATCGATATGTATTACTTTGGCACAACTCATGGGGTAATTACACCTCAACATTCAAGAAATAGAAAAACATCTCTCAAACATGACTCATCAATGTATCAAAGTGACAATGAAAAGTCGAAGGAAAAATGCTTGACTTACACACCTGGAGAATCAAAGAGATCATGGAATATTGGGGTAAGTAAGTTATGGGTCCCTTCGATATCATGTAAGTGGCATAGTCATTGAAGAGAAATGTACATATCAGCGGGACAAGGAAATTTTCTCTTCGATGGGACGATAGTATTTCAAGGGAACATAAGAACACCAAAAAGGGTTCGAAAGGACTCCAAAATATTAGAGTAAGGTAATTCACAGTCCCTCCGAAAAGGAAAAGGAAATATCAATTGAAAGAATGTCGGGGATAGGGATCTATTTCGGTGGGAACCAAAATCAGTCCCTTCAACGATCCTAAGAGAAAGAAGTGAACAACTAAGCTAAGAACTCCATCAAAGGGAAGAATACATATCGAAAGAACAAGGATATTGGTCCCCTCGATAAAATGATAGCACTTGTTGCCTCAGTGTGATAAACTTGTGAACATATTAGAGTGATAAGAGGGTGTCAAAGAGACTACTTACAAGGAAGGTTTTGAGAGGACATTGTGATATCGGTATGAATCCATATGAAGTCTCTTCAAAATCTCGAAAGAGATAAAGGAGTATACCATTAAAAGGTGATATTAGGGGAATAGGGATATATCGGTGAGATCAAAATATTGTCATCCCGATGAAGCGAAAGAATTGACAAGACAACGACATGACAAAGAGACAATTTCGTGGCGGTGATGAAAGATCAATGATCTATATTCAAAAAAATTAATTACACTCTCGATGATATGAAATTTCCATTAAATGAGATTAATGAACTAGAGTTGAAGGCATTAAAAATAAAATTCTAAAAGTACTTGGAAAGCATTAAGAGAATAGAGAGAAAGGAAACAAAGTATAGCAGTGAACAACGATGACAAGAAAAGGAGAAGGAGCTAATTGTCCAAGTAAGTACCCAAAGCATGAGCTGAAAATTTTAGTATTTGCAAACCGGTTCAATTATTGAAGCACAAAAGTAGGGTTTTTCCATAAGACTCATTATGGAAAGTGTGTCTGAAAAACCTAAAAAAAGACAAAATTGGAAGAAAGACATCTGAATCAAGATTTGATTGATCAATGTCCTGGCTCTGGATAGAGGTCCAAGTGAAATTCTCAATTGAACCCTCAAGATGAGAAATTGAAGGACATAAACAAAAAAGTGGGTGATACATGGACCCCAACAAGGGGATATGATTTGTTTATGTACCACTATAGGAAAATGCACAAACACCAACCGGTCTCCAACCCATGGAGACTTAATTTAAGGAAGTTTGTGGTGCCCAATGTGTTCATCAATGTTGAATTGATCAAAGAAATTACCAATAGATATGATCCATAGACCCACATGATTAAATTGGAAAATGGGTCTTCCTTCCTCCCTATTACCAAGAGCTATATATCTATGGTGTTCCAACTAGACACTAGTATTGACATGAAATTTAGGATTAGGGACCTCCTAAACGAGTATCACAACCTGAGCACTAGTTACAAAAGGTGGAGATTACCACCACACAGGCCTCATGATGAAGGTAATCGACTTAGAGTATTTTCAAGGGAGTAACAACCCCCATATTCTATTAACTTGTTTGAAGAATACTTCCGATGCACATATTACTCTGTTTGCCAAGTTCTTGGTTTGGACACCCCCATATTTATGGACATAGCACCAATGGTCTTGACAGCTGATGTGCAAAGTCAAGATGCTCAGCCCCTTGATTACGCTGAGTACCTAGCCAATGGAATTCACAATGAGCTTGTTTCTATCAAAAATAAAAGTGGAGGTATCAAATTTATGCATTATTCTTTATTCATGCATCTTATTTTATATGAAGGAAAAGGTATGGGGATGTGGAATGAGTGTTTAAGAATAAAAGACTTGGATGATAATGGAAGTATTAGACCAGTGCAGATGTGGACAACCATTTGGGACAGTAGATGTGAAAGATCACATTATTTGTATTTTGAGGAATATTTTATGAAATCTTTATACAAACTCCTTGGTCACCCATGTAGCTATAATCTGTCACCATAAGTACAAAGGTTCCTAAGACCCAAGGAAAAGGATGAAAGAGGGATGGTCAACCACAATTGGGGTGATTGGTATGCATATGGTGACTGTACAAAAATCATAGTATATGGATATGAAGGAGCCCCATTCTTATTACCAAAAACTGGTCCAAACAGGGTTGCATGTTTGGAGATTGTAAGACAATTGGCCTACTCAGATTTCATGCATCTTAAATGTCATAACAAGCAATAATTGATGCCCGAGACCTTGTTCTTTGGAGATTGTACCGTGGTTTCTGAAAAGGGCTATGAATTAATTGATAAAAAGTTAGAACATTACAAATTTCCTAAAGTAAATGTAAGAGAAAAATTTGACCCTGAACATTTCATAAATGATGTTAAAACAAGTAAGAAACTGAAAGGTTATCACCACATACTCCTTGAAGAGGATGATTTGATAAGAAATGTTGATGAGCATTATGTTTCCATGAAGAGAAGCCTGTTTAATAGAATGATGACAGTAGAATCTTGGAAAACATGCAATAATCCTTCATATGGAGGTGCCTTTTTGGAAATTGAAGATCCTATAAAGAGATTGGATGCACTAATTTCACATGAAGTAGAGTTAACTAGGGATGTGCCTCCTTGGGTGTTCATAAAGAAAAATGAGGACATTAGGGAAATGCAAGCTAAAAGTGAAACCTCATTGTGTCAACTTTCTCCTCAGCCTACACCGGATATTAGTTTCTCTATTAACACATCCATTGCAGAACATGAAGGTGTGGGGAGTGGTGATGAACCTGAAAGTGAAATATTGTTGTATTAGAGTCCTCAACTGAGCTCTCAGATGATGTAAGGTATAATGTTAGCCAAAAGTTTACTTCTGATGATGATTTCATTAAAACCTTTGAGTTTAAGGCCTTTGTGTATGAGTATAAAGGTAAACTAATTAGGGAAAGGATTAAAGATGTCATGCCTGAATAGGAAGCATAAGCTTTGAAAGAGCTCCAGGATGAGATTGATAAATAAATGGAAGCCATTACCCCAAAAAAGGAAGAACAATGCTAGAAGAGGCAGGGATCATGTTGCTCCCTGGATGGGATATGAGCTCCACCATTGTATTTGACAGCTTCCAGAGAAGCCAAAATAAAAACTTGTAGTTGGGCATAAAAGGAGTAGAAAGAGTATACACTGGATTAGGTTATAATCCAGATAATGCAACTTTGTTAATGTGGGCCTTGTACCCACCAAACAAAAAACCTTTATTCATTGATGATCCTAGTAAGGCATTTGGCCATCTCCTTGTACAAAGGGTTGAAGATATTGATCCTCTGGAAATAACAGATTTAAATGTTAATGTTGCTAGGTTCACTAAAGCCCAAATTGAAAGGCCAAAGAAAAATAATAAGACATATATGATTGAGAATGAGAAACTGAGACATGAGATCGCCAATTATAAAGACAAATTGCCATCTTCTTAAGTACATACTCCCCATGGTTAGACATTGGTAATAGGTTATTATAAGCCATGGCTAAAACTACCTATTGGAAGCATAGAGCTAAGAGATTCCAGAAAATGGGTGATAAATTGGAAATGGAAATAAAGTCCATCAAGTTCAAAATGGTCTCAAAACTGATAAAGAAAAGATTTGAAAGAATGCTTGAGCAAGTAGAGGAGGTATGCACTGTTCACCATAGAACACATGCTACCTTCCAAGAACATAAAAGGTTACACCTCAAGATGATGGAAAAGAAGGAGGAATTAATATCTAAGGGAAATGCTGACCAACAAGTGTTCAATATTTATGATGAATTAATCAATATGCATGAGAAGTTTCGTATTGTGTTGACACAAGAGCTTGGTGATTTTGACCAACCCCTAGATATGGATTTTCCTAACTTCTTTGATGCTGAAGGAGATCTGAAAGAACAAGACATATGGAAGAGTGAATTGGATTAGCTATTGCCAATGGCTCTTGACAGAGTAAACAACGAAGCAATGGTGATGGAAAATACACATGTACAATTAGAACAAATTTTCACTTTGGAGTTCATTATGAAATATATAATCACTAATGCTGATACATTTACTAACCAAGAATATATTGAGTATCATTCCAAGGTCAACATGTTCATCATTTGTGCAACATAGGGATCAAAAGTATCATCGAAGTCACCCAACATCAGATACATTATTATGGAGAGAGGACCTTGAACAGATCTTAAGTGATAGCGGGTACCTTACAGAGATTAACAAACTATGGTGTATCACTATTATTGTGGACTTCATTGTTGTCTTTGTTAATTGCAGTTGTTAAGGCTTTAGTTATGTTTAAAAAAATGTAAATGAAAAGTCACCATTTTAGATGTAACGACTTGAAGCTTGTTGCTTCCCGTATATAAGGGAAACCAAGGCCAAGTTTTGAAAAGAATCATAATCATTGGCATCTATTCATACTCATAGAATAGAACACAGAAAAAAACTTCTAATATGAATTGTAATAAATTTTGAAGCAATCTAACGAAGAATAAAGTTTAATGTGGTGGCCTAATTTCTGGTGTTCAACTATTCTGTCAATATTAATTCATATATGTTATCTTGATTTCTCCAGAGTGGTCTTTCTCTATTATTAAAATTAGGTGTATCAAACATATATTTATTTTTTCAAGACATATTTTCCGCCTCTTTGTGATTTTCTTGATTGGTTTCCATGAGAATTGAATTCAAATCCTTTTAAGAGATTCATTTTAATTGGTTTCTGCCCAAAATTAAAATCCTTTTAAATCAATCATCTTAACTAGTTTCCTTCAAGCAAGAATTGAATCCTTTCAAATATCACAATAACCTAGGAAGATATCATTGGGATTTGTAAGAAGAGCCCAATAACTAACAAACTTGCACGTTTATACAAAGTATAGACATCCAAAAGTGCCAAGTAGTTAGAGTTAAGCCAAGGAAGAGGACCCACATATCATACACATGTTGACACCATTCACCCAATAGGAATAGGCACTGATCACATTCATTACAAAACAATACTCTACAAAACCTTATCTACACATTCAAATTTCAAACATTAAGAGTAGGATTGCTATTAGTCACATATCTATCTTACATTTACATGCCATTAAGAGATAGATTTCCATAGTCAAAAGTCACACAACCCTTAAATCTTCCCCTTTATCAAGGTATACCCGCCTAGGTCTAGCAGAGCCTGAAGTGCAGGGAGCTCTAACCATATTGGTTGACTCTGTTTGTTGGCCAAAACATTGTAAAAACTGACCATAGAGTCTGGCATACTCTTAGGGTTTACAATATGCAATTTTGGGAACCAACAGGTGACATAATAAGGAAATACATAGTTAAGACTTGTTTGTGAATAGATTCAGGCAAAGGTAAAGGCGAATAAGAGTGAATCCATTTTGCAACAATCACAGTTGTTGCAGAAGGAATTTCCTAGCAATCACATTCATTATAGAAGTCATTCTACAACAATCATGCAATTGCTACAAAAGTTTCCGCCCCAAGAGTCATGTAGTTATTGCAAAAGTTGTTCTACAATATTCACAATTATTGTTGAAGTTCTATAATAGTCACATAATTGCTCTAGAATTTCTAAGTAGTGACATAGTTGCTGTAGAATTTGTTCTCCCACAGTCACATAGTTCCTGCAATAGTTGATATGTAATAGTCACACAGTTTTTGCAAAAGTTATTCCACAACAGTTTTATAGTAGCCATAATGTGTAGTTTGAGAAAAGCAATGTTCTCATGAATCCTAGTGGATGTGGCTGGGTGTGTGGGAGAATACACGACTCTAGTTTGCATAAGCTACATGTGCCCATTGAGTTTAATGTTGTAATAGCTCCAAACAACATTGAGCATAATGATGGAATTGATAAGATCATAGAGAAGAAATAAAACTTGAACATTCTAGATGTGTCTCGAGAGCTTATTTTGTTGACATTATTTAAAATTTCTAGAAGGAATGATTGCAATTATCATAGAGAAAGGGACTCTCAAAAATCCTTTTATTGGTTTGACTCAAATTAATACAAATGATAAACTCTTATTTTTGATGAAGTCCAAAAAGATTTCTGGTTTCTCCCATTAGATTTGTAGCCACTAGCCATTATTATTAGTTCTAGTTAGCTCACCAATACAATATTTTCATCATTGTTAGAGTTGGAAGTGTCATAGCAATTTTAACACAAGTGAAAGAAGACAAAGTCAATGCATAGGTGAAGAGATAACTAGCATTATCTTGGAATCAACCTTTGAAATTAGCTTGTGTCAAATACATTAGGGTTTTTTTCTAGTGGAAGTGGCTTTGAATATAATAATAATAACAATAAAATGTTTGTAGCATGTTCAGTTTTGTAGTTTTATATAAAACCTAAATTTATCTAAAACCTCAATGTCTTGATAATTGGGCAATGTGTACTAAGTGAATTTGGGACTTAGTTGCAAGGATAAGGTTTTCATTATTTTTGAACCCATATTTTTAACCAAGTCATTCAGTATCAAAGCTGGTTTGAATTCAATTTGTGGATATAGTTCAACCTATGTTGGATTGTAATTGGAGGGATTAAAAAAATATGTTGACATAAGTGTTAACATGCACCCTAGAAGAGAAATTGCTAGAGGTAGAGTAGGAGATCACAAGTTTGTAGGAAGACTAGATGAGTTTGTGGATTTGCTAAGGGTTATGCAAGTGAGGTTAGATGGTTTAGAAGAAGACAAGAGAAGAGGATGTGTGCAAAGAGATGATGTGAGTGATGTTGAAGAGGAAGCAAGAGGGGATGGTGAGGAACATGACCAAGCCAATAAACTATAATCAGATGCGTGAGAAGACAATCTTATTATAGGTATTACAAAGATTGGAAGATGAACTAAGATGAAAGATCTATGTTTTTTAGACACTTCAACCTTGAAGGAGTTGATTGATTAGCTCACAAAGATGAAAAAACACTTCAAGATTGATGAGTGGTCAACCCAAGGAAATTTGTAGTGGTTTAGACTAAGTTTAAAGGCCATGCAACCCTATGGGTGAAATATGCACAAATCAAGAGAAATAAAAGGGGCAAAGAAAAGATTACCGATTGAGACAAGATGGTTGCTAAATTGAATGATTTTTTTCTTTTTTCTAAATATTATCAACTATGACTTGCTGAAGAAGCTAGACAACTTGAGGCAAAGAGAGTTTTGTATGAAATAATAAATAGGAGAGTTCTACAAGCTAAACATATGATACACTTAGAATGAGGCAAACCAAGAAAAGGTTGCATGATATATAAATGGGTTGAGTGAACATACAAGATGAATTGTGTGTTGTTCAATAGCACACCATGGAATAGGCTTCTCAACTTTCATTGAAGGATGACAAAAAGTTATGTAGAAAACAACAAGGAGAGGTAAATTTTTTGAGGATGAGATCAATCAAATGCTAAAAGAGGACAATATAATCATGATGGAGAAGTGAGCACATCTAATGCTTAGAGTCATGCACAAGGAGGAAAGTCACACCCTTCAATAGGAAGAGGAAGATGAAGGAAATTTTCTTGAACATGTTTTAGGTGTTGATAACTTGGACATAGGTCTTCTAAATTCCCTCAAGCACATAATGATTGCCTTAGGAAAAATAAAGCTAGCATGTGCTATATAAGCTCAAGAAGAATTACTTACATCACTTAAGCACATTGAAGACCTAAAATATGGAGATCTCACAATGAAGAGGGAACTCCTAAAACCAACAAAGGAATATAAGGGATTGGTGCAAAGAAAGAGTCTTTTCAAACCATTTGTTAATTATGAGGCAAGCACTATAAGGTCATTATTGATAGTGTTAGCATGTATAATTTGGTGTCAAATAAAAAGGTAGATTAGCGTGGGTTAAATATGGTTACATATAAATTCATATAAGGTGTCATGGTTGCAAAAGGGGCGTCAAGTTTTGGTAAATAAATAATGTTTGGTCAATTTTTCAATTGGGTCATATAGATATGAAGTTTGGTGTGATATGACACTCAATAATTTATACCATGTATTTTTGGGTAGATTGTGGCAAATTGATTGAAAGGCCATCTACGATGTTAAGGAAAATATCCACTCTTAGAGAAGAATGGAAAGAAGTACACAGTGAGCCCATGAAATGACTAAGAGTAGAAAGTGAACAATAGCTATATGGTGCTAATTATTTTTGTGAGAAATAAAATTTGAAAGTGGTAAAGAAAAATAAAGCATGGTTTGCTTCGTTCTCAAGCCTATGCAAGTTGAGATAATATTTAAATGAAGTGAAATTCCAATTCAAATAAAGGATTTGTTGAATTGGTGTACAAAAATTTTCTTCAAAGATCTACTAGAAGGATCAACACCAATAAGGATCATCATTTATCACATTGATTTTATTTTAGGAGCTAGTTTTCTTAACAAGGTACATATAGGTTGATACAAATAGGGATTTAAGAAGTGACTAGACAAGTTGATGAGTTGTTAGAGAATGCTTGATAACAGAAAGCATGAGCCCATGCAAATTTCTAATAGTGTTATCACTAAAGAAAGGTGAAAACCAATGCATACGTATTAAATCAAGAGCGATGAATCAATTAATGATCAAGTACAACATGGTGCACACTTAGGAATTGCTTGATTTACAATTTCTATTATTTTTTTAGCCTTTTCTCAATAATATAAATGCCAATTAAACCTTCTTCTTATGAATAGTTTCCTATACTTTTGTGGATCCATCCTAGCTAGGATGCCATTGAGATTGTAGTCTCACCCATGACATTCAAACCATATGTAATTTGTTGTGAAGTGTTTTTGATTTTCCAATCAACTCCCTTACACACCATTTTCTAATTTCATTGGATATTTGCCTCTATTGAATATATCACTCTATCACTCATTCTTTCTTATAATTTTTAGCTTTCTATTTTTTTTTGGTATGCTAATGGTTGGATATTTTCTCAAATCTTGATGCAAAACCTTCTTTGCTAGGTCTAGAATCCTCACAACCAACTTATCAAGTTCCTTTCTTTTACAAAATTTCTGATTGATTTGATAACTTTCCTTAAGATGTTTAGCTTCAACTTCTTTTCTACAACTTCTTTATTCATTGCCAACATGATAACTTTTCACCAAAACTAAAATAGTAGCTCCAACTTGTAGCCTCTTGGCATTCATAATGCTCCCACTATGATTTTATCCAATCCATACACATAGCACTACATACAATAGAAATCTTCTTAGATTTTATTATTTCTATAAATATTTCTTAGCACAATATACATTGGGATTATATAACACCATTTTCTTCTATTTGATTTCACATAAGGTTGAAATATACCACACACAAGCCTAATTGAGGTAGGCTCACAAGTAGTCCCAATATTTCTTCTCGTCTAGGCTATAGGTCTTGGTTGGATTTCTAGAAGTACCAAATGATTTTGTAGATTGAGATACAATTGTTCTAAAAATTTGGAAGTTGTACAATATGTTGGTTCCCAAAGTTGCACCCCCTCTCATCTTAGAACAAATACTCAAGAACAAGTAAAAAGGGGACAATATATCTTAGACCAAGAGAAGGGATCATAACAAGGAGATGACAACTAGAGGCCAATTATAGGATAAGGGAAATCCTCTTCTACTTCAAGCTTTGCAAAATCCAAGAGGGTGATCCTTGAGGTCTCATACAAGACAATTAATATGAAATGAAAAACTCATGATAGGTCTTGACTAGCCATGATCTAATAGCACCCATAAATAGATCTCACTAATTAGTAGATTAGATAGGTTTGCACATGTAATTGAAGATAGAGTTACCTAAGATGACTCCCCATATGCTTTACATACACACATGAGTACCTTGCAATAACTTACAACATGGCTCAAATTTTTTTTACCAACCTTTAACTCACCTAACATTCAAGTTTCTTCACAAATCCATGAGAGACAATAGGACAAACAACACACAACAAACAACAAACTAAGAAATAAAATGTATTTCAAATGGTTTTATGGGTGGAGTAGAGAGGAGAACCATTGTACATTGGTGCCTTGATCTAATGGGTGATTGAGTCACCATCTCGACTTTAACATCCACACAAGTGCAAGTTCAAACTAAATCTAAGCATGCATTAGACAATAACCTAGGCTCTATAACCCTCAAGTGTAGACCTATTAGTAACCAACGATGTTTCTAAATGCAATCATTGAATAATCCATGACCGAGCAAGACAAACCTATATATCATGCAAAAGGGGAATTTAAATACATTTTGAGTAATTTTACAACCCTTGCATGGATTAACTATGATCTGAATTATGGAACCTAAAGACAATACTTGGCGTGCAACCTGCAGTATTGTATTGGTTTTGTATACAACAAAAAACTCGAAAAGTTATGTATGCAACTCCAAAATTGAATTATTTACATTTAAAACTTGAATATTTACATAGAAAATGGAATTCCAACAGTCACCACATGGTGGGAAATTCGAAAATGAGAAAATACAGTAATGAAAATATGAATTTCCAAAAAACTATGAAATTATTTACCCCAACTTGGTGGGGTCATAACTTTCTACTTGGTGCTTAGAATTCAAATCCGTTTACACTGTTGGAAAAATCTCCAAGAGTACTAAGCCAATTCCTAAAAATATAATGCCAACATTTAATTTTAAGGCATCAAGCAAGTTTCAACCCTAAATTTTGCTCCAAAGACCTCCGAAAATGCGATTTACTAGAACCTAGAAAATACTGAAAAAATCCCAAAATTTGGATTTTTGGTTTTTCTCAGTTCTATCACCTCTGGAGCATCCTCAAACTGATCTAGATAATTCATTCCCCCTTGAAAGCTAATGGGTTCCATTGCATTCACTTGCTGAAATAGATGAGGAAATTGTATTTGAATTTGTTCCTTGGTTAACCACTTGCCTTGGTGAGAAAGCTGACTAGCTTGAACCACGGTAGAGAGGAATCCACTGATTTCTAAGAGTCTTCACAATGAATTCAGTGACATGATCATGATGTAAGGGAGTAATGGTATTTGGATTCAATTTTGTAGAATGAATGTGCTTAGTGGCCTGCGAAATGTCCAACAAAGGCAAAAAATAAGGTTTCAACAACTCCACATTGAAAACTAGATGCATACCCAAAAATGGTGGAAAATTAAGCTTAAATGCATTTTCACCAACTTGCTTGATAATGATATATGGGCCATAGAAAAGGGGACAAAGATTCCTGTTGGGTCCTCAAAACCACTCCTTCTGAAGATGCAGCCACACCTTGTCACCAATCTGAAATTGATGAGGAGTTCTATGTTTATCATGTCTATCCTATACTTCTTACTACTGTGCTCCAAAATCTCGTGAACCTGTTATTTCAGGTGTCTAATCTTATCAATGAATCTTACTGCTTTTTCTTTCTCCTTCTCATCATTTGGACGAGTTACAGGCTATAGTATAGGTAGTTTTATATCCATAGGTGCCAATGGATGATACCTAAGAAAAACCTCAAATGCATTGTGCCCTGTAGTGCTATGGAGTGCATGGTTGTAGCTATGTTGGACGTAGGGTAAACTCTCATCTCATGTGCGAGGATGCTTTGAATGATACATTCATAGGATGTGAATGATCATTCAATTTATCATCTCTGTCTATCCATCTGTTTGAGGATGAAATGTTGTAGATTTCATCAACTTCGTGTCCATCTTAGCCCATAGTGAGGACCAAAAATTGCTTATGAATCTACTATCCCTATCGAAAATAATGCTTTTTGGCAAACCAAAATGAACCCAAACATGCTAAAAAAATAGCTTGGTAGTCTCCTCTGCAAAAATTACCTTCTTACATGCCACCATAATAGCCATTTTTGGAAAACCTATCTACCACCACATAAACACAATCATGACCTCGTATAGTAGTTGGAATCCCATACATAAAATCCATTGAAATTGACTACCATGGTTTATCAAGGATAGGTAATGGTAAATATAGGCCCAATTTATGATTTGTAGGCTTTGCAATTGCACAAGTTGCACAAGATTGAATATATGAAATAATATCTTGTTTCTTTTTTGGCCAATAGAAATTCTTTTGAAGGACAAAAATGGTCTTACCAATGCAAAAATGGCCTGCAACATGACTGTAGTGTGCCTCCCATATCATATTTTTTCATTCTTCAATGGGAACACATATGTGACCAATATGACAAAGCATCCCATCTTGCAAGTGAAAATAAGGGACACACTTTCCTTCTACCAATTTATTGTAAATATCAAAAAATTTAGAGTCATTACCATATAGCTGGGCCCAAGTTGCTATTTGGTGACCACATGACTCCAACACCATTGTCAAGGCTGCAATTGGGGGCTTGCTTAAACAATTTTCCACTTTGTTGCTACCCCCCTTTATATGACAGATGTTGAGGTGAAATTGTTGTAGATAAGTAGACCACCTTTGATGCCTATCATTCTGTAGCTTCCCTTGTGTTTGCAAAAATTGAAGAGGTTTGTGATCCATATGTATGATAGTCTCCTTTCCTAGAATGTAATGCTTCCATTGTTTGCAGGCCTGAACAATGGCATATAGCTCCTTGTCATATGTGGGATATCAACACACTATATTAGAAAAAGTATCACTATGGTAGGCAACTAGATGTCCATGTTGCATGAGAACAATGCCAAGGGCATACTCAAATGCATCTATTTCTATTTCAAATGATTGTTGTAGGTTTGGGAGGACCAAAACTAGTGTTGAGAATAATCTTTGCTTCAATTCATCAAATGCTCATTGCTTTGCATTTGTCCAATGAAATTTTTCTTGTGCTCCACCCCTCAGTGACTGATTTAGAGGCCAAGATAAATTTGAGAAACCAAGAACAAATTTGTAATAGAAATTTGCCAAACCCAAGAAACAACGATTTACTAGAACCTAGAAAAAAAATAAAATTTTGGATTTTTGATTTTTCTCAGTTTTGTTACCTCTGGAACATCCTCATATCGCTTTGGATCAAACTAAATTACATATCTCCAAATTATCATGTAAATTAAGAGGTGAAAATTGGATGTTAACTCTTGAATAAGGCCAATCAACGATAGACATTCACGACAAAAAGGAATATTTGCAATGTATTCCTTTTTAAAAGATACAAAAAATGGAGACATGAGAGACAAATTAGGACACACAAGAGTTGATTCCTTAAACTAAATTGATTAGATTATACATCTTACAATAGGTTCAAACCCTCAAGTTGACCAACCAACCATCAAATTGATTACAATTTATTTGCTTGTTTATTTATCATTAAAGGTTTTGAAACAACCACATGGGCATATACTAAGGTGGCTAATCACACCAAACCAATATTTACATATCAAAATTAGCACACATCAACCAAGAAGGATATTAACCTCTCTACCAATGGGGAAATCACTATGGATTGTGGTTTGCTACTACAGAATATGGGAAGGAAAGAACTCGCCATACACACAAGTCAACAAATTTCTACCTACAAGCTTTCCACAACATATGACACACTTGTACATTTCATAAATACCACCTTGAGCCATACCCAACTTATGCCTTAAAATAAATGTAACAATCGACCAAGAGGTTGCATGTCTAGCTTGAAATCCATAACCATTATTTTGCACATGACTCAATAATACTTGCAATGTAGGCCATCATTTTTCTCAATCATGTTTCCAAGGACAAAAAAAACTTGTGGCTTACAATTACTCATCGCTACCAACTAAAGGAAGAAAACCCTACATTTAGGCACAACTAGGGAATGCGCATGATAGTGCAGAGAGAACACTACTACCAACAACAAACATCAACTTGGAGTTCATAGGGTGTGAACTTCATGCTATTACATTTGAGTTTTGGCTAAGATCCAAGGTTATGGTGATATTGGAGGAAAACAATATAGATCAATGGTCTTCATGCATCTAGATGTTGACCAATAGATACCCTATATTTTTCATAGCCAACATTATCACAAGGTAAAGGGAAGATCATTGCATGCCAAGTTTGAGTGGCCCACAAAAAAAGAAATAGCACTATGATAAGCTACCATAGGCATATAAACACATTACCTACAAACATGAAATATAAATAATTGCATGATGAAGATACCTTCTTAGCACCAAGGTATGTTTAGATCATGTTTAGACAAAGATGGATCTTTAGGACTTAGACAAAACAATCCTTCACAGATGGCACATGTGTATAGGCACACCCCATACCTATAATGTAAATCATATATGTAGAGAGAAAGCACAAATTCATGATCAAAGAAATGTAACACACATTAGGGCAACATAGGATTTTAGGGGCATAAAAACATATCAAACTGACCATACAAAAATAGTGCCAACATAGTAGGACATAACCATAATTATTGTCTCTATTGCACACACAAACACAACTATGGTATATTTTAGTTCATGTTTGTATTTTTGAACATTTTAAGTAATTTTTCAATTTGAGTATTGGGATTCTATTGCAACTTTGTTAGTTTTCAATTAGGTATGTTCTTTTTACCAATATCTTGTCTTTTAAGAATTTTAACCTCCATAACATAGTTATTTCAAACAATTTCTTTTCAGTAAATAAAATTAATAGTATTAATTAGATTCATTTTAGTTTATACTCTTGTTCTTCTTTTCTAAAGGAAAATAATCTAATTGTTCTTTTAATTAATATAATTTAGAAAGGTTAAAACTATTTTATTTTCCACACTTTGTCCCATAATTCAAATAAATACTCTTTCATTTTTGTGAACTCAACTCTTAAACATCATTTAACTTCTTTTTTTCAAACTTTAAACTTTTTACCAAAATAAAAATAAAAATTTCTTCCTTTCTTTTTCTTACTAATGAGCCTTGACATTTGTCTATTTCCATTTGTAGTAGTGCATGGATTAATCCCATTACATCTTCTCTTTCTCCTACTTCCGTTCCTCTTACTTCCCTTTTTCATTTACCTTCTAACCCTATAGACGTTCCTCTCTTCCGTACCACTTCTGATGATGAATTTTACCATGAGGCTTTCTTAGCCCTAGTCGAGTGTACATAACTTTAGCATATTTTTGACCTCTTATATATCTTATAACAACATATAGGATCCCTTGATGATGGTGCCAACCCTTCTTCCATCATTGCCTTGTATGGTCTATTCATTTCTCATCTTGAGGGTTTTGGTCTATGAATATTGAAGGTAATCACTAAGGAAATAGAGATTCAAAGAGAAAATGGCATAATTCATAGTTTGGACATTTGATTTTTTCTCATGAAAGCCATAGATTAGTTTCATAGACTAGGACAAGTAATGGTAAATTAAACATTGACAATAGAGGGAAAGAGAGGAAAAGAGGAAATTGAAAAGATCAAGTAAATAAAGAAGCTTTGATAAAGAACAAGCATGGGATGTAATGCCCCGTCATAATAACCTAAGGAATGTTGCAATAGTGTATAAAAGTGTAATAATTTTTTTTTAAAGTATAATTATTAAGTTAATTAGTTGCATACATTTGTTAAGCTATGCGACGTTACACTACTTTGAGTTTTCCATAGATGACTTAAGTATTTCGCATTGCACATATAATTAATTAACACATACATTAAAGATATAAATTGCATAACATTTGAAACATCAATCAATATAACATAAAGCACAAATTTATTTCATACATTGCATTTGATAAAATATACAATACTCATCCATCTCGATGAGGTAGTTCAATAATGTTTACATTTTACAAGTGTTCACCTCATATACAATTGAGGGATGTTTTTCAAATACAAGATTTACAAATTTGCAATAAAGAAAGTACTTCTGTTTCCAAGTGCGAGCTCTCCATCCATGAAGCTCTCGACGCCATGATCACAAACTGGGGACCCAACGGAGTAAGGTGCACATTCCACCCAACCATGTGGTACCCGTAGGTCCACCCCCCTGTGCTAGGAGATAGTAATAAGGTTACCTAGACCTAATCTACTAACCCTAGACACTAGTACATAACAGACTAATGGTTACATTGCTTCCATATTTTGACGATTGAATGTGCTACATACACAAGGTTAACTGTTACTTTAGGTGGAGTGTCATCACAACGTTGCAAAGGTTACCCTGGTGTTTCTTCTTAGGTTCCGGCCCCCATCTTTGGGTTACCCTGATAACCTCTTACGAAATCCGGCCCCTATTGCATACTATTGTGGAATCAAATGTCTCTTGAAGAAACAAGACATCGATTTGCCATTCAAAGGCCTTCTCATCTTATACTCAAGACTATAGTAGCTCAAGAATCATAAGCAAGGCATAATCATCTTGTTAAGGATTTTAATCTAACTACTGTGTTCTTAGTTGTCACTGAATTACTAACTCTTTGTAAGTTACCTTGACACCACTTTGTGTGTCGGCCCTTACAAAAAGCCACTCCCCTAAACATAACAAGGATAAACTATGTTTTCCTGACTAGGGTTCACAAAGTGCACTAGTTCATCACATAATAACAAATGATCCTCAATGGTCATTAAATTTTTTATCAAAAACTAGATATCAAAACACCATATTTAACACATGCACGACCCAAGTCAACTCAAGAAATATATTTAAACAATAATACACCCTTTCTACACAATTCTCTCCGGAAGGCTTATACAACAAAGAATTTCCCAATTTGCCCCAAAAGAAACACATACGAAAGCAAATCAAGAAAAGTAAATATCTAATATTCGGATATACTAAATCCATATGCATCAGATTAAAAATAACATATTTATATATCATCTTAATAAAAGATATATTTTAAAATCAATTAAAAAAAAAAAAAAACTATTTCATTTAATCTATTTTTTTTTAAATTTTCTCAGTTTCACTATATACATTATATTCTATAATTTCTCAATCATAATTTTCATATGCAACATAATTTAAAGAAAATATATTTTATTTTATGAATTCCAAAATTATTTTTCCTAATATAACATATATATAATTATATGTATATTCAATTGAATTTTATTTATTTCCATATTATATATATATATATAATATACATATATACATATATATATAAATATATATATAAATACAAAATATAACATTAAATGAAAATTGCGTTTATCACAAATCAATGAATTTTTGTTTTGGAAAAATTAAAATAAAATAAAGCTTTTAAGTCCCTCGGCGCAGCCGGCGACCTCCCTGTGGGGAGGCCACGACCTGTACCAGGGCTGCGCCCAGCAGCCATAGTGGCTGTTGTGCGCAGCCATGGGGGCTGCGCCTCCATAAAGGGGTGAGGGGAGGGTTTCGGCCCTCCCCAAACCCACTGTGATTTATTTATTTATTTTTTTAAAAAAATTTCATTTATAAATTCTGCGGAAATACCTCTGCATCTCGGATTTCGGTCCGAATTTTTTAAATAAAATTCGCCTGTACGACGATTTCTAGAAATATAAATTTTATTAACATATCCACAATCAAATTTATATGTAAATAACATGATCCTTTTACAATTCAATTTATAATTATATATATATAATGACATATATATAAATATATGTATTTATATATAATTTCACAGGGTTATCAGGAATTTCAAAGGGTTTTTCAACAAGGATTCGACAGGGAAATAGAAGAAACAATAAAATTTATACAGGGTTTTCAAAAAGAATACGCACAGAAATTTTCAATAAAATCCCAAATCAAACACTGTAGATTCAATTTCCTTTTCAACAAGTAATTTCCTTCTTAAAAATTTAATAATTTCTACAGATAGTATGATACAGAGGTTTTCTGAACCTTCAAATTTCACAAAACAAATTACAAAAAATGATTTCTTTTACGGAAAATACAGGAATTTAAAATTGAACTTGTTTCTTTTCACAAACAATCACTTCCAGAAACTAACAAAACTTATTCACAAAAAGAATATAAACATTCACAAGATGAATACTTGATTTCCTTTGCTATCTGGTGAAGAGAGCCTCTGTTGCCTCTGTTGCCTGTAGCTTCCAAATTTTTCCCGTACAGCAAACCCCAATCCAAAACACAAACAAAAGATCTTCCACAAATATTCAATGGAACCAAAGAACACAAACCCAATTTTTTTAACAGAGCTTCAATATTTTCCCGTGAATGATAGCATAACCTCTGTGATTTTTTCAGATCCAATTTTACCTCCGTAAAAAAATTTCCTCAACCATAATCATTTAATGCACTGGCACACATGTCGAGAAGTGGTTGCAAAATATCTTCTCCACCACTTCTCGGCAATCTTGCCAATTTTCAATTGCATGCAATTAAATTCTTTTTAAATTTTAAAACTCAAATTTCAATTTACATGCATTTATTTTATTTAATTTTCTAATTTTCAAATAAAACTATTTACACACTAAATAATTTAATTTAATTAATTTATTTATTTAATTAAATAAGTTTAATCTTTTAAGATCAAACCATTTAACCAAATAAGCTAATTAATTAATTAAATAACATGTAACTAATTTCTTCAATATTAAAAAAAAATAATTTAAATAACAATAATTTAAAGCACAATAAACTATCATTAAAATTAACCAAATTTACCTTGCAAACAATTTATCCAAACAGAAGAATGCAAAACAACCTATGACTCAAACTAAAAACAGACAAAGTACAGTGACCGGGTTATAGACTAGACTAGGGTAAACCAAACTACTATCTCCCGATCAACATATTCGTTGAGTCTTGACACGCTTAGACCTAAGTACCCAGGTGGAGTCGGTGTCATGTACTTGCAATCCTGCAACCAAACAAATAACATACATATATATATATATAAATAAAGCATTAAATAGACACACCGTGCAGAGAAAATCATAGATATCACAGGGCACTCGCAAGCGAGTGATGTGATTCCGTTCTCCACACCAATACACGTCACATCGGACAACGATCAAAAATCCAACAAAATATCATAGTCTAACAGTGTGAAAACATAACAACAGAAAGCATAAGCATAAACAGAGGGGTACTACATGGGATCACCATCCCAAGTACCTACAAATATTCGCGAGTTTCTAACTCATGGAAAATTTTGCTTACATGAAATGTCTAATGTAGGAGCATCCAAGTCCACAAAAAATCTTACACCACCCAAAAAATATTTTAGTTTTATTTTTTGTTTTAGTTTAGTTTTGGTGGTTTTGTATTTTCCTAATTTGTTAGTTTTTGGGTTGTTGCTTCAGGAATATTTTCAATTTCAATTTGGGTTAAATTAATGATACCACCTTGTAGAAGATCATAATGATTATTTGTAGTTTAAATTTTGTGAAGATTAGGGGAAAATGGATAATTTTGGCTTTGCAAGTTTTTGGTTTGCTACTGAACCTTTATTAAGATTTGCTATTGAATTGACCCATTTACAACTAGTTCTAACACATTTTCTTGCATGACCGACATCGATTAGTTTTTTTGCATTTGTGGGAATCTTGAGGTCAACTATCTTTTTGGAAATTTCTTGCCCATCTGATTCTTTCAATAATTTAACTTCCAACTGGTTCATGGATATCTCATGGCCATCAAGATTTGCGTGTAAACTCAAGTGAATTGAATATTTAAAGTTTATTCAAATGAGTCAGATGAATAGTTTTGATGATGAAATCAGCATGATGTAAGAACAAGGACAAGGGTAGAATAATGATGTAATGATGATGCAACCATATATAGACCACTTACTACTATAGCCCAATTGAACATTGCAAACTTCCACTTGCTACTGGTTTGTGAAACTTCCACTTGTTATTGGTTTGTGAAACTTCCACTTTCTATTGTTTTATGAAACTTCCACTTGCTACTAGTTTATAGAAATTCAACTTGCTATTGGATTTTATTCATTTTTATAATGAATCCATTGTTGTAATTGCTAGAATTCAAATCAGTTCAATTTCCTAATAGCCTAAGGAATAAAATGGAGATCAGTATATGTTGGGAGGGATATTTTTGGAGGGGAGAAATCTTTTGAAAAGTTTGAGAAAGGTGATTGATGTTAGATTGATTTATTTCTACTCTTAGTAATAAATTTTTGTTGCTTGAAGATAATAAGAATTTGAAGTTGTTTGTTCTATGGATATTTTTCTATCAATTATTGTATTGGCTATGTGATTGGGTTATCTGATTAGATTCCTTGATCTCAACTGCATCACAAGGAAAGGGACTATTAAGAACAATAGGCATGATTAATTGATAAATTTTGATATATATTAGTTACAAGTTTTATTAGGATTCCCACACTAGAAATTCAATAGTTTACTTGTTTCTCTAAAATCCTTAACCTCTTTAAAATAGCTTCTAATAATATTTAAATAAACCTTTTTAGGTGCCTGGATTGATCATTATCAAATAACTTGACTAAGAGAAAATATAATGATGCAGGAGCATCCAGGCTGTAAGAGTAATCTTGTATCCCAAAAAAAATGTTTCTATTTTTAGTAAGTTTCAAGGGCTAAAAATGGTAGGATTACTTACAATTTTTATTTTTAGTAAGTTTGCATTTGTGCATGTATAAACATGAAATATTACATTGGGCTCTAGAATGGTAAACTAAAGACAATGGTGAAGAAATCACTTCAATACCATTTTTCATTTGTGAGATATTAATTTTTGTTTTAAAACAAACAGTTTGTCAATCTGACACCTGAGTCAAAAATTATGGCTCCCAGAAGGTGGACTAAATTTAGGAATTTTCTAAATTAAAAAAAGGGTAACTAAATCAGTTGGGTGCCAAAAATAGAAGTGACAGTTCATTGGAAAGTGAAAATGTCTTATAAAGTGGTTACAAAGGAAAAGGGATTCATTTTGGATGAGAAGATAGACAAAATTTTGGCTATTCATCACAAAAAAAAGGTTGGGCTTTTAGTGGCCATAAGTGCCATGTGTAGAATTTCATGTTTGATTGGCTGCATGTATTTGTAGTCCAGATTTCCGTAATAGCAACCTTGTAACCATATAGTTGTATTGCATTTGATTCTATGTATGTAGATGCTTTCTGAGAATATAATAAAGTTGCATGTTTTTTTGTTCTTGAGTGTTATTTTTTGTGTACAAAGTGTGTTTGAGGGAGATTCTCCCTTCATTATATAATTCTTAGGATCAAATCCCTAACTTCTCACTGCTTAAATGCATTATTAACTAGAGAAGGAACTACATGACAAAAGCATAAAATTCCATGTAAAATAGAGGTAATATTTAATATTTATTATTTGATTTACAGTTATTTCCTCAAGAACTACATTTGAAACCAATCTAATTCCTTCATAATTTGATTGTAATTAGCGGTAGTTGTGTACTAGACCTTTCTTCTCTTGATTGTGAGTCTTTCTAACTAAATTGATCGCTTCCCTGATCTCTACTATCCTTTCTTAGGAAATGTTAAAATTCCCTTTGATCCTAATCAAGTCATCAATTAATTCCTTGGTGAATTGCTCTCTCATGATCCCAAAAAAATATTTGAAAATGACACTAGGAGAAAAAATTTACTAGCATCCTCCCAAAATTAAAGGGATAGCCTCAAGTAACCCTTCTCATGATTGGTTTGTGCTTGCATGCTTTCAATATCTTTATTCTATGCTTAGTGGCATTGAGACATTCTATATGCGCCTTTTTCTTATCACCTAACAATACATTCTTTTATTGTAGCTCTTCAAATGATACCATAGCCATTTTATTCAGCAAAGTAAAGTAGTCCTACAATTAGATGACTTTTTGATCTAGCAATTCTTCAAATTTGGTCATTGCATTGGCCTCATTGCTCACCTTATGGTATAATTATATTGTTTCCCTTGTAAACCTACTTCCTTTTCCTTCCAATGAGTTTATCCAGTTATTAGTATCACTAACCACTCCACCCACATCTTGCTTGTGCTTACTTGGCCAAGTGATTTCAAAATCATAGGTGTAGGTGAACTTGCATCAATGGGACCAATCAAGTACCTTATACAAGCCTTCAACTCACTGAATTGAGCTCTAAGTTCTCTCTTGGTTTTAATATCTTTGTCCATCCTATTGAGGATATAATATATTTAATTAGTAAGAGGATTCCCTTCTTCTTCCCTATTCTTGTGTCCTAGGTGAACTATTTGCACTTGATAATATTTAGGTTACATATATTGCTCATCCTTGTCTACAAAGGGAGTAGAAACTTATGCAAATATAGCCCCCTGTGCATCTATTACAATTTTTGATAGTGTCCTAGATTTATTTTTATTTGGTTAATCTTCGAACACCTCTATCAATTTAGATAAATTATCTATTCTAGATTTATATATTCTTTTCACCTTTTCTAAACATTAGCATTTAACCACATTAGTATACTAGTACCTTTAGAATTTTCATCTAATTTAGCTCTAGGAAAAGGTGAAATAATCATTCTCTATTATAGTGGTTCTATCTTTCTTTCAATTCCACTTGTGGGTAATGATCATAGAATTTAGTTTCACCTAGTTGTAGAGTGTCTACTCTGTTTAGTCTTATAAAGTTGGATTGAAAATCTAAAAGGTTTACCTTGAAGCTTTTCATTCTAATTCCCTAGGTAATCGTATCAATAAAGGTAATATAAAATTCATACTTAAAACTTGTGATCTCGAGGATATCAGTAACTGGTAGCCGATCATGCTTCTCAATGTTTCTTACAAAATAATTGCCAAAGCCCTTGTTTTGAAAATTCACCATCTTTTGCCTTAGATTGTGTACCTTGAACAAATTGGTTTTATTAAATCTAGGTTCATCTTGGACAACATAATTGCTATCTAGGAAGGCATGGAGTGGGCGAGACACTCTAATCAAAAGGTAATTTTTCTCAAAATTGATTTTTCCAAAGCTTATGATCGTATAGAATGGTCCTTCATTTTAGCTATGCTTTATGCGCTAGGATTTGGCCCAAATTTCATCCAGTTTGTGAAAATGTTGTTCTCGAAGCTTTGGATTGCATCACCATTAATGGCTGCTAGTCCCAATCCTTTGGTTTGTTATGCTCCATTCGTCAAGGCTTCCTACTTGCCCCCTCATTTTATGTGCTGGTTGCTAAGGGGTTTGGCTATATTCTTGCTCATTCCATTTCCCAGGGGCTTGTTCGCGAGATCTCCTTGCCTAATTTTCTAGCTCAGGTGATCAATGGTCACTTTGTTGAACCCTTTGACATTGGTTTTGGCATTGATGTCGAGGGTTGTTTTGAAATTTACAGTATTGGCATTGATTGAAGGGATTATGAGACAACATTGTGACATTCACTGTATATGGAAGACATGGTCAGATTGGTTTGGCACACATTCAGGTGACATATTTTTGGCAATATGGAATTTGTTTTGATTGATTCAAGCATATTGGCATTGGTCTATATATCTACTTTGGCATCATTAAGCACATGTTTTATTAAAACATCACAAGGCATTATGGTGCTTGATTTAGTGGACCAACATACTTTGTTGCACATTATGAGGTTTATTATTGGCATGCAAATAAAGTTTAACACCAACACAAGGCATACATTATAATGTTTTTATTCATCATTGAAATGGCATACCTCGAAGGCTTATCTTTGAATTAAGAATGATGTTCACATTATTGAATTTGATAAGAGCATGTTTTTCAGGCTCATTATTACACATACTATAGTGTTTCTGGCGTAGCCACAATAGGAGGGTCCTCAAAGAGAACAATCCAGACTATGCAACAAGAGTAACACAATATAAGCAATACAAAATATGGAGGCAAATGCAGGTTAGAACATTCTCATTAACAAAAAAATTGATTACAAATAGTCGACAACATCCGGGCTTACAAATCTGGGCTCACAGGCCTGATACAACATGTTCAAAATATCATATTCCTATATGATCCTTAATGCGAGCTGAAATCTAACATCTCAAGTCTAATAATCATTTGAATTTCAACTGAATACCTTTCTAATGATCTATTACAATGATTTATATCACATTCTGAGATCTAGAATCATCCGCATCGGCCAAAGATTATTACAATCTCCAATGAAAGAAAATGTAATGTGTACATGAACAGGTCAGCCTCAAATTTGAATTACTCCTCGGTGAATGCATAGGATGAAGTGTGGACCTATAATTAAGGTCAGGGACACTCCACGAAATAGTTTGAAACACACCATAAGGATCCACAAGTTACAGGAACGATCCACAAGCGATTGAACTAGCCATTAGGTTTTGAAATTATTTCGGTGTTGCCGGTTCAAGAAACTGCCATCAAATCCAGAAGTGATAACTTTCCGGAAAAAATCCAATCGTGCTCAAATCTTGGAATAAGGAAAATGAACATGTCCATGATGTACACATAGATCCATAGGGTCTGGTGAGCAAATATGACGAATCCACCAACTTGAACTAAACATGAATTGAACAAGAACAAAAAATTAAAGAAAATATTTTTGGTTGATGCAAATTGCCAAGAACCAAGGATGCTCCTGCATCAGTTTCACTCATTATTGTGAAGAATGTTCTCAAGTTTGTTTATGAAGCCTGGAAAGTGATTAGGGTTTGACATCATCATTGTATTGGTGACTTGAAAAATCTCATGGTGGTGGTATTGCGGTGGCAAAGCATTTGTTTTCAGGGAGTGAGTTTGTGGTTTTAGTTTATTTTTGGTGTTGTTGACTACCATACGCAGTTTGAATCAAGATCAAACTGGTAACATCTTTCATTGAACCATTGTTTATTCATTTGCTCACTATTGTGTTAGTCGACCTTGCTAGGGAATATTCATACATTATTGTGTCATTTCTTTATGTTTGTAAATGCAAAGGGTTTATATTGTTGTCGGGGTTTTTGATATTTATTGATCTGTGTTTGTTGACCTTGTTAAGTCTTGCATACTCTCATTGTGTTTTGGTATTGAGCACACATGTAAGTTTAGTGTCTAACCTTATGTATACCCTATTTCTAGGGCACAGGCTCTCAAAATGTACTACTGTTTCTAAAGTTTTTGTAAGGGATGTGTGTTTCATTGGATATTGTCTAGGGAACAATTTTGTCACAAATACATTGCTATTTGTAAAGTGTAAGTTTATTGACTGCATTGGTGTGGGGTATTTTGTGTAGTTTGCATACCTTGGTTTAGACACAATTTTGATCATATACAAGTGTGTGTTACATATGTTTAAAGTGCACAATGTTTATTTTATCAACATTAGTTTAAGTGGCTAGAAATGCTACTCCACAATGTTATTTGAAAATAATTATGGATGGTTGTGTTGGCAGTCTATTAAAGAGCAGCCATACAATGAATCGACATGGACAGTTATGGAAAAGCTTCTAAAGGTTTCATTTGTTAGTTTCTTTTGATGATAGATGGTGGCATTGTATACATTATTGATTGCTTATTTAAACAATGATTTATCATTGTTTGATGTTCGGTGCTTTCATAGAGTTATCATGCTGAATGTATAAACATAATTTTGTAAAGAAGTTTTGCCAGTAATGTGTAAAATAGATTGTATAAACTGATATATTTTATATTTTAAAGATTCCAAGTGAATGTGTCTTTAGGATATGGAATGCATTAGATTGAAAGGGAAAAATGTTATGTAGTGAAACAAAGCAACCCTCTATAATGTATTTTCTTCATGTTTGAAAATTATGTTGTAAGGTCATGTCAATGAGACAAAGATTGACCTTTTCTAGTGAGACATCTTGTAACCAGTGAGATTTTGTGTCCAGTGAGACATTTTATGTAGCTAGTGAGGCATAAATTGTAGCTAGTGAGGCAATTTTGAGTGGTTTTTCTACCCCATGAGGGTTTTCCACTCCTGAAATTTATTGTGTCATGGTTTCAGTTATTGTGTGATTTACTTATCATTCATGTCTAAGCATTATGTATTGATTAATGTTTGGTATTTAGATTCTTACATTGTTGAAGCATGCCAAACTGATTAAGTGTAGTCAACATCATTATTTCCGTTTACAAATTTGTTGAAAGAAAGTAAATTAAAATTTTGAAATCTACAACACTGATTCAACCCCCCTCTTAGTGTTGTTTGTACTCCAACAAAATTTTCTGATGATTCCTTCCTTACCTTGTTGGAAGAAGAAAATAATGTCAAAGCTACTTTTGGTTGTCTAGAGACCTTTTGCTTGGCCTCTGGTTTTTCCATTCAATAGCATAAAACCTTGTGTTATAGACAATTTGTTCTTCCTAGTCCTCTCTAGATTCAACAATATGGGTGGAAGTGGATTGCTCATGGAAAAATATTTCAATTTATTGGCATCCCTTTCACATTTCAGGCCTCTTCTGTTGATCTCTGACAAGCAGTTTTATCTCGGATTGAACATAAATTAGCTTTCTAGGTTACCAAGCTTCTCTCTTTGGTTGGTAAATTTTAGGTGTGCTCCAAAATAATAGCAACAAATCATGTGTATTACTCCTCATGCTGGGTCCCTTCCAATGCCTCTTATGCTAAGCTAGAAAAATTACTCACAAATTTTCTTTAAGCCTCTTCTAAGACTCACAAAGGCTTTCACTGCGTTGCTTGGGAGTTTTTTTTCCTCCCTAGAGATTCTGGTGGGATTGGCCTTCTTTCCACTTAGTGACAAGGGATTGCTCTTTGTGTCAAGTGGATTATCCGAGCTCTTACTGGTAATGAGTCCTAAAAAATCCACCTCAGGCATTGTATTGAAGTGGGTTATATCGCCCACAAAAATTATTGGAAGGGAATTGAATTTTCAATCCTTCTTGTTATGAGGGAGCTAGTTTAGATTTTAGGCACCTTTGTTGCCAAAAGAATTTGGTGTGCCTAGGAGGCGATCAAGCCCTGGCTCTACTGGACTGAGACTAGATTTCATGATGGGCTCTCATTCAATCAGTAGAATATTTGGTCTCCTCTTTTTTCAGTGAAGGTGGCCATTGGAAAAGATTCCTTGGCTTAAGGCCCTTAAATTCCACAAGAAGGGTATCCAAACCCTTCAAGATTCATTTCATAGACCCACCATGAGTATTTTGTCATTGGAAGCTTTTCTTGCCCAATGTGGTTTTCAAAACCATGATTGTGCAACTTACGACATTCTAGTGAGTGCCATTCTGACTGATATGCTTCATAAGGTGGGTATTCATTCCACCAAGCCCTAGTGGAAAGACTAGAAATGGTATCTAGAAACCCATTTCAGAATTTACAAGCCTCAGCTTGGTTATCAATGGCTTTCACCTCATTTTCCCATGATCAACAACTTGAACTGAAGATGGAATCTGCAGTTCTCAGTGTTTGTTTGGTACAAAATATTTTTTGCTACATGGTTTGCAAGTGTTGAGCCAAAGCTCACCCACTTTGCTTGGTGTATTCTTTTCCAAGCCTTACCAGTGGGGTCTCAAATTTCTCACTTGGGGGTCTAAGACCACCATTTCCCTTTTTTTGGGTAGGTCAAGTTGTTTAAGCATCTCTTTTGGTTATGTACTAGAGTTCAACAATTATGGAATTGGATTCATGACTTCTTTCGGCCCTTCCGATTGGATCCCTTCTCCTGGCATATGGTTTTGCTAGGGGACACTCCTAGGCTCCCTGCAAAGTATACTTAGATTTGAAACACTTTTAGGGTGCAAATTCTCTTCAATATTTGGAAAGATAGAAATACTTGCATATTTTCTCATAGCCAGATTGATAAATTTGTTTCTTTATATTCTAAAGCTATTATTTTCTCTAATGTTCTTTTGCAGATTCAAGTGCAAGAAAACAAAGTTGCATTTGAAGTTTCTCACCCATAGGAGCTTTTGGACCACTAGGTCAATGCCCCTTTCACTATGGCTCGCGTGCCTCCCTCTCCCACTTCCTTTGTAATAACCCATTCAAAATTATTACTTAATTAATATTATTGTAAATGACACATGAATATACTCTAAATTAAAAAAGACATATCTAGAGGCTAAAGCCAATCATAGCTACACATGTCCATTTAAAATGAGTCAAAGATTCTTATATTCACTTCACAAGTCAATTTACAATATTAAGTTTGACTTGGATCCTAAGGCCACAAAGTCATTACATTGTACACATTACATCAAGTACACAAAAATGATTTACATCAAGTTACATCTTAGACTATAATAGTCTTGTGAACAAATAAGGTTCTCCTTTGATACTCACCTCCACTGGTGGATGAGAACATGGTTGAAGCGCTTTTCCGCCTAACCATGAAGCTTATGTTTCCTCAGAATTATTCCAACTTAAAGAATGCCCGACCCTACACAAATTTTTTAGCAAGAGAACAATCTGCAAGGTGGAATCTGGTGCGTTCCCACACATCAACATGCAATTTCTATCTACAAGTTAGAAAATAAAGTGCAAGATCTATGCTAGGAATGGCAGAGAGTGAAATCACATAGTTCATTCATACATACATAATGAACTATATTGCTTAGCTAAGCATAATAAGTGTGTTGCAACAACAAAAAATGATAGGTTCTGGTAAAGCAAACCTATACTCTCTGAACTCCATTTCAGCACCCATCGTAGAAGGTAACTTTCTACTATAACGATTATCTACCCTCTCGCAGCAACTACCCATAGGTTCTCTAGTCAACTAAGGTATCATTGTTTTGTTCAAGTATTTAAAACATTCTTTCAGAAATGTCTTCAAAAGAAGAAATAGAATACTAAATTATACTCTAAATTGAAATCAAATTTATGATTCACAGAGTAATACAACACTCAGTCATATCTTTCTTATGAATATTTTCTACTTATCATCTTAAACATTTTCCTTTTAAAATGCACTAAAAACAAAAGGTATATCACAAGTACGTGTATGTAAATAGACGAAGTCTATGTGCATACAAATATATGTGCCTACTTATGATAAAGTTTGTGCATACATTCTAAAATAATCATTAATTCATATTGCAATCTTAAAATATTATTCCATTTGACATATCTTTGTCAAAAAAATAAGAAATCAAATCAAGTCTATGTTAATAGTTTCATACATACTGTTATTGCATTCTTCAACTGTGATATTCTATCATTGCTATTTTTCATAAGAACATTCATCGTCTTAACAAAACAAGTACTGTTTCCTACTAAACAATCACAAAACTAGCTGTTTACATATGGACATTCATTGTTTGAACAGGTCAAGTATTGTTTCTTAATAAACATTCATAAAACAAGCTGTTTACATATGAAAATTCATTGTTTCAACATGTCAAGTACTATTTCCTACTAAACAATCATAAAACAAGCTGTTTACATATTAAATAGTTTATTGAGAAAGGATAACTTTCGATAGAACAATGTCGTTTGCAAAAGAATAACCACCGTTTACATCAACATATTACTGTTTCAGACTAAACAATTACACTTAAAAACAAGAAAAATGTCATTTTATATGTTTGCTGATCTCAAGCTACTTACATGGTAAAGGATCATTTAGAAGTAATTATTCTTTGTTTAGCAACATAATGGATTTTCCATTATGATATGAAAATAAACAACCAAATAGCCCTATTTCTTACATAAGGACTTCCATTATTGGAAATTCAATAAGCAACTTAATAGTATAAAGAAATATATGTTTGATATGCTTGTTGATGGAATACTTGAGCTAATACTTTAGTAAATGAATGCTTTGAAACTTTAGTTTTAGACAATACTTGTGCCTTTTTAGGTTGCAATAGACCATGGTTGCTTTGGGTTCGACCCATTTCAATGGTCGGGTGGTATCTTTCTTAACCTCAAATTTTTTTTTACATTTGATATTTGCCCTTATGGGCATTCTGGCTTATGCCAAACGCATGCAACAATATACATCATGTAGACTCAAATCTGAGTTTTATTCAAGAAAATTAGTCCTATCGATCATGAGGATCGATTCCTTACAAGGATACAATGAAGCCCAAACTTATACATTTTATTGGTTCTTAAAATCGAGGGGCATTCCTCTTTATGCAATTATGGTTTCCACATTATTCAACAATGAACATTTTTCCCCTTGTCATTATCGGCCTAGCGATAATGGAAGGCGACACGTTTGAAAATGAAACAAAGTCAATACATTTAAAGATAGTACAAAGGATTATATCCTCTCTGTAGGTTTGGTATGTGAACCTCTATAGAATTCAGACACAAAAGGGTACACATCGATCAAGACAAGATTTTCTGATAGCCATGATGTGGCTTACATTACCATGTAAACTAACATAATAGTCGCATCTTAAGGGGATTCAGTGACTCGGTTAGCATAGAAAACTAGCCGATAAGGTCCATTCTAAGACTAAGCAAGAGCAGGCCGTAGGCCATGCAATCCCAGAGGGTGGTCACTAAATGTTACCATCGACTTAAGCTGAAACACAAACATAAAATTATGCATGATATTGTGCTATCATTTTTTCATTGAATGCAGTAACAATCACAAGCTTAGCATGGAAATAAAGATAGTGTAATCGATATTGATTCAAAACAAACAAAATTACCTCTATAGTTGATCCTTTTTGGATGAGGATTTCCTCTAATTTTTCCACCCCTGCGTACTCTACTCTGATTTTTCCTTGCTATTGTTGATTCTTTCCCAAATCGCTTCCCTCTTTTCTTCCACTATTGTTCATACTAAAATGGTAACCACACCTTTTGCATGCGACTAGGTGCTTTCATTATGGCTTTTCCCTACCATAGCTGCTGACCCTCAAATTGAATATTGTCTTTATGATTTCGACAGGCCACATCCATCGTGCAACTTCCTTATGATTTTTCATTGATTTCCCAGTCTGATTCATAATGTATCGATTATCAATTTTAAATTTAAAGATGAATTTGAATATGCATGCGTATGTATGTTTACGTATGTATATATATATGTAATATATATACATATGTATCTATATACTTATATAGTTGTATATCTATATGCATTTAAATGATTTCATTCACATTTACTATGCATTCAAATAATGTATCTATATCTATATATATTGATATATATATGTATGTGTTTGATTTATATATATATACAATCACATACAAGTTGCTTGTTTTGGAATGGCTTATAGGTTCCATACATTATCATTTAAGGTAAGGAGCTTGAATTTTCATTTCGAGCATCTTTATATAAATATTTCTACACTAAAGAAAATAATTTTCTTTACAAATGCTCGTTTATGTTTCCTTCAAATCACAAAGTTTTGAATAGACAATTTAATCTACAAACCATTCATTTTCAAGCACTGAAACAATTCAAATCAGGACATTTTCATTCTCTTATATATGCAAATCAGTTCAAATGTAAGTCTTCATGCCATTTGTGGTGTGTGCACCTAGATTCCAACTAGCTTACCGTTCGATCCGGATAAACAATCCTACTTCTACCTTGTTCTCGTTCTTCAACTTGTCACCTGCAACTGCACACAATTGCACTTGAAAATTGATCAGTAATGTTGAATTCTTAATGATATATAAAATAATTTTCAAAAATTCACAAAGTCAACATTAGTCAACTTCTTTCATTCAATTTTTGAATATTCCAGAATCTCCATTCAATATTTAATTGAATTTCTTCAATAATTTGATTTACCATATTATGATAAATATGTAATAAAATTGGGTTATGATATCCTCCTAGGGCCAGTCACCTTCATGAGGCTAGTGGCGAAGTGGCTTTGCTAGGGATTTTCATCCCCATTCTCAACCTCCTCCTCATCATAGCTATTTCCCTCATAGGAAGTCACCCTCTCCTCCTCCACGGGCTGACCTGGGGTGGCATTTTGGAGGAGTGATGGGGAGTGGAAGCAGAGCTTTTGGGTGGCCTTCTGGTGATGCTCCTGGAGGTGGTTATGGTTGGTCCATTGATACTTCTAAGTGGCTCCTGCATTTGGACTTCGAAATTTCACCTAGCTGTGAAGATAAAGATAAAGAAACTGAGAAAGTTGACGATGGTCGGGATCCTCCTGACGTCACTTTGGACCCTGCTATTTAATGGGGAAAACCGGATGATAGGGACCTGCCACCCTCTATTGGCACTACTATGGCTGCTTCATGGCCTTTTTTATTTTCTATTTTTGTAATGTTTCCTAATTTTTGGGCATAGCCCAAGACTCTTTGATTTTCTGGGCTTTTCCCATGTGACTCTCGGAGTGTTCCTTCTTACAACCAACCTTTTTTTGTGAATATGTGTATATTTATCTTTTATCAATATAGATATAGACACCTATTCATAAAAGAAATCCAAAAGGCATAACAAGTAAGAGTTTATATGGAATTTTCTAGTTTCTAGCATTGTTGATAACTTATCATGCAATATATCACTAATGTGAGTAACCTAATTTGTTCTTTTATCACTATAAATTTTAAGGATAAAATAACACATCTAGGGGTAGAATTCCCATGAATTAGGAAATACAAACACCTTTCTTAGTAAAGTGATAGAATCTTTTGTCTCTAAAAGTTCACTCTTGTGGAGGACTTTAGCCATCTTGATGGTTGATTTTCTCTTATGTTACAGAAGGGTGTCATTCAAAAAGTTAACTTCTTGGGTAGTGTGGTTCTCATAGCATCTAAGGGCAACATTCATACTAATTTTATTATATTTGGCATAAATAGGAAGTCCAAATTCTCTCTCAATTACTTCAAAATTAATATATTAAATAGTTTGTCTTATAGGGCCAAACACCTTTCTCTTTTGTTTATTATATGTGTTTTGTTAGAAATTGATAGGTTGTCATTGATGTTAACAGGTAATGGAATTATGTTGATTTGCAGTATTTTGCTGCTTTGGTTATGTGAAGGCACTTGGGAGATATGAATGACAGTATTCTATTCTGCAGACCTCAGTGAGTTTTCCTCCTGCACTCTGTTGTGGGAGATTCTGTATTTTCTCATAATTAATTATCATACCGTGCGGTGTCAAATATAAGTAGTTTGATGTCGTCCAAGGGAGAATTCAATGAGTTAACAAGTTTTTGTGTTGTACATTTTATGGAGTGTACATATGTTTGGAGTTTTGGTTTATCTCTGGTTGACTTAACTACATATTAATATCAAAGGGATCTATCTTAGGTCCATGCCGACAAAGTTAGTTTTTGAATTAAGGTTTCTCTAATTAGGCCAACCTAATTAAGAAACATGGATACACATGTATATATGTAAGACATTCTTTGGTGTGGATGTGTGTGGTGAAAAAGAGAGGAAGAGAGAAGAATGTTCGCATAGCAAAAGTTGAAAATGAATATGTGCGAATTGTATAGATGAGCAACTGAGTGAGTTACTCAAGCACTGTGCTTCACCGGAATTGAACTCCAACACAGGGAAGGTGCATTCTTCATCAGTTCACACTTGTGGCAGTGATCCATACACTTTTGTATCTTGGTGGTTAGCCATCTTTTTGTATTCAGGCTATGAGCCTTTCAAGGATAGTGAGTCCTGGTAGTGAGTCATGTAATATTCTATATTCGGATATATTATATTGTGAGCTAATCCTCACCGTGGTTTTTCCCATTTTGGGTTTTCCACATCAAAATTTTGGTGTTCATGCATGTTGATGTTTTTTCTTGATTTCATGTCTTTCTCTGGTAATTCAGTCAGATTTGTGATAATACTTAGATGGATTTTATGTGAATGGTTTTATGGAATATTGATTCACACCCTCTCGGTATTCCAAATGTTCAAAAATTGGTATCAGAGCTTGGTTCCTCTGATGAAGCCTAACAACTTGAGGATGGTCCCATAATGTGATTATAAGAAAATTTTTCCTCTGAAGTGGTCTCTGCTAGACACTTAGAAGAAAATGAAGATCTGAAGAGTAAGTTGAGGGAAGCAAATGATTGTATCAAGGATCTAAGGAGAAGATATGAAGATGCCTGTGTTCAACTAAAAGGAGAGCATGATGATATCACCAGACTACTTCATCAATTGGAAGAAAAGAAAAGGATTAAAGATTGCCAGAAAGTTGAAATTCAAAGGAAGATAGATGAATGCATAAAGCTCAAGCAAGAAATGGAAATTTTGAGATCAGATTTGGAAAAGGAAAAAAGACTTGAGGGTAAATTCAAGACAAGCACTACAAAGATTAATGAGTTGATTGATTCTCAAAAACCTGTAATGGATAAAAGAGGCTTAGGGTTTGAAGAACAAAATTTAGAGATAAAGCAACCTCTGGACAAGAAGACTCTGTGCAAAGATGGAAAAATCAAGGACTTAAGAAGCTATACTGGAAGGAATCCCATTAGAAAACCTAATGCTCAAAGGTACTTATCTTTTAATGATGTTTGTTATTATTGCAATAAGTTTGGACATAGGGCAAAATATTGCAAAAGTAAAGCGAAGCAGAATGATGAAATCAAGATAAATCAGAATTCAGATAAGATGATTTATTAATTTAAAGGTCACTGTTATCTCTGCAATTCAATTGTGCATAAAGCTAACCAGTGTAAATATGGATTGAATAAGATAAATTTTGGATGGAAGAATGTTGTTTGCTTTAATTTTAGCAATCCAGAACATATTAGAAGCATAAAATTGAGAGGTAACAATCTGACAAAAGGATATGAATCAATCATCAAGGTTGACCTGGTAGAAGTTAAGAAAGAGATGGAGAGAATATGGAGAAAAGAAGGAGAATCCAAAAATCAAGCAAGACCATAAGCATTTGTTTATGTGTCGTCTTCTGGTGTAGATACTTCACTCAAAAATTAATTCAAAACTTGGCTAAGGAGGAGCATTAATAAATTTTTTTATCAACCCCTCCTTTGATGTCATATCACCATAGAAGTACATTTATTAAGGTTATGAACTCAAGAATTCATGTGAAAGGAATTTGCAGTCACACATGTGTGAAGAATGTATTTAGCAAACTTTGAAAGGATGGAAGCTTTAACGAATTTTGAGGTGATCTACTTGTGATCTAAAGCATTAATTGCAAAAGAAATTGGGATGAAAGGAATAAATTTAGATATGTTTAGGAAAATGCATTCGATGACAAGAATTTGTGCAAGAAGAAGTGTGAAGAGGAAGCTTGAAGAAACCAGAGCAATTTTATCCAGTGGAAATTCTGAATTCGGCTTTGGTAGAAAAGGAAATAGTAAGTTGATGCCACTACTTCTTTTCAATTACTTGTGGTATCTTGTATGCAATGGATTTGCCCCAACTTATAAACAATTCAGAAAGACCAGAACTAGAGTACAAAATGCATCCTGTTAAATCCCTGGAACTTGATCTTTTGGGTGCTTTTTCGGATATTCCTCTTGGTGTCATACTGATTGAAGATGTTGGAGCATACATTCATGGAGAATTGGAAGAATCCGGTTACATAAAAGCTCACATGTTGTGGAGTGAAGAATTAACTGGAAATGGTTTTACCCTAAAACTAGAGTACAATGTGCTTACAAAAATGAAATTGGATGTATGGAACAATTTTCTAGACTTTAGTAGTGAAGGAAGATGTATCAGAATGGCGCTTAGCAGACTTCATGGTGATTTTATGTGGCTTAATAAAGCATATATGATATCGAGAGATGCAATTAGGGAAGTTACTGGTTTATCATCCTTCAGACCAATTCCTATTTGTAACTTTGATAGAGAAAAGGGTTTAACAAGGAACACATTTGCTAGAATCTCCAACCTGATAGTTCAGTATGCAAGGGGTGATCCCACAATATTGGTTTACAATTTTTGGCCAAACTGGACATTGAACTGATTTTTTCTAACTAAATCTTCACTTTCAGGCACTTATAGCAGCTAAACCGTGAGGAATTTGAAGATGATGCAAACTAGTAATTTGTGACATTTTGTTTGTAGATTCTAAATATATTTTTTTCAATTTTTTTTGAATCAAATTGCACTTCTTTTTCCATCTCCTTCGAAAACTAGTTTTTTTCAGTAAACACCATTTTTAAGGAGTGATGCTCACCGTATACAACATAAATTTTTTTCCATGAAGGATAAAATTCTTTTTTTTTTGAATTTAGATTTGTAACTATGACATCTAGCGCTTTTATTTGGTTTCATAGTATTTTATTGAATATTTTTTCCTTAATAAAGTTTTGAAGTCAAACCAATTACAATTCAGACATAGGAAGACTGTATACAACATAAATTTTTTTGTATGTATCGAAATTCAATTTTTTTTTGATAATTTGCTATTTTTCCACATGTGTAGAACAAAGAGCTTGATTTTTGGTGAAAAACCTATGTTTAATCAAACTAAAAAAAAAACATAATAAAACTAAAACATATTTAAATTATATTTGTTGGATAGCTCATACTTAGAACTACAATCATCTAGTTGGGTCTGTGAAGTCTCCTCCATTTTCATCCCCAACTCAAGCTTCGAAGGGAAAAATTATGGAGATTTTTGGTGCCAGAGGGGGAGAAGGGGGGAAAAGGGGGTTTCTAGTGAACCGGGGTTTGCTAGAACCAGGGGGTTCACTTGAACCCCCCTTCAATGCAATAAAAAAATAAACCCATTAAAGAGGGGTTCACTCAAACCCTCCCGGTTCTAGTTAACCCCCTGGTTCTATTGAACCCTTTGGGGGGTTCTAGTGAACCCTCCTAGTTCTAGCGAACCCCCTAAAGTGTTTTTCATCCGAAAATGCATTTTTCCGTCCTCAATGGAATTGTAAACTAGTTTTGTGGGTTTACCCCAAGCTTAGTTATTTCATAGATGATTCTTGGCGACATCGATGTCTCCACTACTACAATTGATCTTGCATTGGATATGGTTGAGAATATAACCAAATATGATCTTTGTGAGCTACTCTAACAACAACTATTAGAGAATCTGAAAGATTTTAAGAAGAAGAAAGGTACATGCATATATGGTACATTGGTTTTATGCTTGATTTTCTACTTTATGAAGGAGATTCCTAGATTAGGAGAAGTTAGTTGGGAGAATACCAGACGGGTTTCTCATTAGATTGAGGAGCTTATGAGAAATATTGGGTACTTAGATGCTCAAGAAGATGCTCTTGGTGCATTCTTTGTAAAGTCTCAAAGGAAAATGAACATAAGGAGAATTCCAAGAGAATTACTTTCAAAGTATAAGAATGATATAATATTTTTGTTAAACTCTAATATCTACATCATCAAGGAATTTGAACCAAGGAATTCATGGTTACCTGAGTTTGGATATGAAATTGAGAAGGATTATGTTGTTGGTTGCATTGAATTGTTGGTTAACAACCCCCAGGATCTTAGCAAACCTAAGTTTGGAACTGACACTAAAGTAGCTAAAGATCTTGAAGAGTCTGAGTTTGTCTTCGGTAAACCAAAGCTTGCCATTGGAGAAAAGAGGAAAGCAACTATGGTTCATGCCTTGGTTGCTCAGGTGGACCCTACTCCTAGGAGACTCAAGCAATTGGCCAGAAGTAGGACACATCTCCAGGTAGCTCCTAGTGTTGTTTCTAGTTCTTCTCACTCCATTAAAGAAAGCTCAAATGTATTAACTGATAGATTCAATGAATTAAAGAGAAAAGCAGTAAGTGTCATGGTCTCTTGGGTTGAAAGAAAAACATTGTTGGAAATTGTAGATAAGTGCAAGTCTACTCATAGCTTGGCACTTGAAAAATTAAAGAATATTTAAAAGATTGTGAGGAAGAAATTAAGAGTTTATTCACATTCTATTGGTCTTGGCTTGATGCAATTCAAAGGTTCAAGGATATTGAGAGCACGATTGAAACCCAGATTAAGTTTGCATCTAGCACATTTGATCCTGCTCTTAGTCTGGATGATTAGACTTGGTATGGTTTGAAAAGACTACATGAAGAATACCTTGCATCACACAAAGAAATATGAAAGTTGATTAAGATGTATGAGAATCTCAGAGATCTAATCAAGATTGAGTGTGCTTCTGTCTACTATGTTCATTCAGTTGCTGAAAGGGTTTTGAACTCTTATGCTTCTCCTGAAACTGTGGTTGAAGGAAAGGATACTTTAATTGACCTCAATTATATATGCAATGCTCTAACAGAGGAAACAAAGCTTTGGAATGAAGGGAGATCCTCATGGACATGCATTCTTAGATAACTTCAATCATCTACCACCTCTAGTTAGTCATTTATCATCATGAATTTTGGAATGTACTCCTCAAGGGGAGTATTCAGATTTGTAAAGAGAATTTTAATGCACTAAAATTACTTTTTCCTTTTCCATTGATGTCGAAGGGGGGGAGAGAGAAGCATCATGTGAAAACAGAGAGGAAATTGAAATATTTTTGTGTACAAGTTGGGAAGAGGTATTTTTGATGGTTTTCACATCATGTGTTTCCATCAATGAAATAGGGGGGATTTTTGGAAATTGATAGGTTGTCATTGATGTCAACAGATAATGGAATTCTATTGATTTCCAGTATTTTTCTGCTCTGGTTATGCGAAGGCACTTGGGAGATATGAATGTCAGTATTATGTTTTGTAGACCTCAATGAGTTTTCCTCCTACACTATGTTGTGGGAGATTCCACACTTTCTCATAATTAATTATCATATCGTGCAGTGTCGAAGATAATTAGTTTGATGTCATCCAAGGGATAATTCAATGAGTTAACAAGTTTTTGTGTTGCACGATTGATGGAGTGTACATATGTTTGGAGTTTTGGTTTATCTCTGGTCGACCTAACTACATATTAATATTAAAGGGATCTATCTTAGGTCCATGCTGACAAAGTTATTTTTTGAATTAAGGTTTCTCTAATTAGGCTGACCTAATTAAGAAACATGGATACACATGTAAATATGGAAGACATTCTTTGGTGTGGATGTATGTGGTGAAAAAGAGAGGAAGAATGAAGAATGTTCACATGGCAGAAGTTGAAAATGAATATGTACAAATTTTATAGATGAGAAACTGAGTGAGTTACTCAAGCATTGTGCTTCACCAAAACTGAACTCTAGCATAGGGAAGGTGCATTCTTCATCAGTTCACACTTGTGGCTGTGAGCCATACACTTTTGTATCTTGGCGGTTAGCCATCTTTTTGTATTCAAGCTGTGAGCCTTTCAAGGACAACGAGTCTTGGTAGTGAGACCTGTAATATTCTATATCTAAATATATTATATTGTGAGCTAATCCTCACCATGGTTTTTCCCATTTTGGGTTTTCCACGTAAATTTTTTTGTGTTCATGTGTGTTGATGGTTTTTCTTGATTTCATGTCTTCCTTTAGTAATTCAGTCAGATTTGTGATAATGCTTAGATGGATTTTATGTGAATGGTTTTATGGAATTTTGATTCACCCCCCCTGTCAGTATTTCAGATGTTTAACATGTTTGCATATGCCAAAACCAATTTTGTTGATTGTAAGGAAAAAAGAAGGTAGCAACCTATACCGATCTCAACTTAGGTATACATTGGGCCATGAAGGTTCTATCTCCCTCTTCATTCACCCTTTTTGAGAATTCATAGAAATTAACATGCCCCATATTTGTATCAAAAATGATATTCCATGGGGAGATTATTTTGGAAGTCACTTGATATAATTTGAAATTGTACTTCATATCCTTTTGAAATCCCTAAAATTATTAAATTTTTACTATTATGCACACATGAATTCATTAGTATATTTATTTAAGTTTTTTTATTCATTTTCTTCTAACGATCCATTTATTAAGCCATTTAAAAGTGATTGGTTTGATTATTATGAAGGAAATATGGTAATATTTGAATATGTAGAATTTTTCGTCAAAATAACCATTATAAAATTGAGAAATTTACTATAGAACCTAGAGAAATCAAACTTTAAGAAGAGTTAAGGCTCATGAATTGAGGATACAAAAAAATATGTATTGTGCAGGAAGAAAGTCCAATTAGTGAGTATAAAGCATTGTTTCTATTTTAGGACTAGACTTTGGACTTACTACTAATAAGGTACTTTATTAAGAAAATACTAAAAGTATAGCCTTTAAAGACATAGCTATGAATTTTGTTGAGAATCAACTTCAAAGTAACCCTTAACAAGGTACTACAATAAGGAGATATTGAAGCCATCCAAGAAGAATATAACTAAATTAAGTCTATCAAGATTGTACTTTAGAGTCATTAACAAGGTACCACAATAAGGAGATCCCAAAACCATGACTTTGAGAAGAATATAAGTATTAAGTTTTTCAAGGTTGGACCTTAGAGTAACCCTTAACAAGGTAAATAAATAAATACATCTCAAAAGATTGACCCTAAAGAGATTGTTTTTTTTCTAATTATGAGAGTCAATTAGAGCTCTTTGAAATGATGGTATCATTACATTAGTAGTAGATGACAATATGGAGTTTTGATAAATGGAGATTGTAAGCATGACATAATCATGCCATCAACAAAAACACTCATGGTGAGGAAATCCAAAAAAAAAAGAATACCATATAAAATTGACATCAATATTTCAAAGAAGTCACTTTAATTATACCAACTTCCAACTTTGATAAGGGCTAACATTAATATAATGTTAGTATGGAGAAAACAATTTCCAACTTAAAAAAGTAAAACTTAACTAGGGCACACAAAAATGATGAGGATAAAAATTAAAAAAATATATGAAATGATAAGGAAAAGAACAAAAAAGATAAAAATAAAAATACATGTGACCCCAATCGCATGGAGAATAAAAAAACCCCAACAAGGATGAAATAATAGAAAAATAAAAATATTTAAAAGTGAAAAATTATCATTAACATGTTAGTTTTAGAAACCCAATTAGTGAGGTGATGAGGATGGAACCATAAAGAAAGAAAATTATGTTCCTTGCAACCACCTATTGACCAAACACAATGTTCAAGGAATATAATCCACCACTAATATCGGTAGAACTTGATCAATTATGACAAATAGATTCTAGAGGGAACAAGTAGCAAAGTGTTAAGAGAAACAACAAACACATCAAATAATTAATTAAAGGAAATCCAAATGAAACATTAAAAGGAAAAAAGAATATAGGAAATATTCCATTAATGCAATGTCAGAGGGTAGTTTGAGATGATGCCATTTCATTTTTGTTGGATTTTTAGAGATTTCTCCATAGTTATACTAGGATGACCAAAAATAAAAGTATAATAACATAACATATCAAACATGTAAGTGAAGTATGCAAAAATGATGTTGGGGTTTTAGAGTTTCCTCTACTATCACACCAGAACGATAAACTCCATAAGTCCAACAAAAGTAAAATTCCCCCAAAAAATAAGGAAACAAGTAAGAAATGTGACAAACAAAAGGGGCCAAAAGAAAAAAAATGAAGCAAAAGAAACAAAATGAAAAAAGGGGGCCCTATTTTGTTGAACCAAAATGGTGTGTGTGTGTGACACAACAATACCCATTTTTGGCACATGGATTTTTCAGTTTTTAATGATACTATCAAGTTGTAAGAATATAAATTTCTCTACCCTTAATTAGTTGATTACAACATGTTGAGAAAACATAAACCTATACCAAAAGTCTCCTTTTACTAAGATACTACAATAAAAAGGATTGATTGTGTCAAATTCATTCAAAGATTGGACCTATTCCTCATCACATCACTAGGGATTTGTACCTTTATGGATGGTGGAAAGCAACATCATCATTATAATTTACTACAACCCCTTTGGTACAAATATAATTTCATTTTGTAAGTGCCAATATTTCTACTTGAGGTACCTATGGATTGTAGTATTAGTATTTTGTGAACTGTAATTCAATTTAAATTTTAAAAGTGATTCTAACTTTAAAAAGAATGAAATATTAGAACTTCTTTTTAGTAATTCACTCCAATCAATATCCTTTTAGGTAGAGCCAACATATTTAATTGAAGTGGTCACTCTCATCATTGAGATATTTTGTTCCTATTGATCAAGTGTCAAACATTTATAGTTTCGCTTATAGTATTTCCTTAAGTAGCCAATATATACTAAAAAAGTTATAATATCATTCCTCAACACCATTACTATAATTATTCTTAATGGAGTGCCATCAATCTATCCCATACAACATCATATTCAAAAGTTATTTGATTACAATAACACATTTCCATCTTCATGAAAACTTAGAAATGTCTTTTTTTAAAAAAAAAAAATTCTCTAATGAATAGTGGGAATGCAATCACAACCAAATAAACTATATATTGGTGCAAAGAGAATGTACCCAAGAAAGGTTGACAAAAAAGTTCCTGATACATTCATGATTGGTACAAAAGTTGGGAGTATTTTAATGTTAAATACCATAAATCCATCAAAAAATAGTCATCAAAATATCTATTCTTCCATGGAATTTTTAATGCAATGGCCTTGAACATAAAAGGTAAACAATATTTTATTCATGAAAACCTTATCACTCCATATTAAGGGAGATTGAGCACATATAATACATCAATGACATGTGAACATATTAAATACACTCCTAAGATAATATATAAACATATAAAATATCAACCTAAATTAATATATAAAAGATAAATAAACACCTCAAACTCTCCTCAACTTGCATGCATTATTTTTAATGACAAGTTCAAGCATGTTCTTTTAATTTTAGGAAAATTGAAATAACATATCATGTATTATGATTAATATGTTAAGTGCACATAAATAACCATTATTAAGTGTACCTCACTAACCAACCTAGCACATTATTTGAGTCCATGGACCTATACAATATGCAAATGTATTATTTGTTTCAACAAAATTTCATGATAATATCTAGGTGATCTTAGGACAAGGTCACATTTAGAAAAATGTTAGGAAGGGGATTATAGTGGTCATTAATTTTCATAGGAATGTCATATTATTACTAAGAAACATGTGGTATATGATGTAATTCCCCAAATTTTATAATAATAAGATAACAAAAAATATGAAAAAGCAAATAATTTATGTTACAATTGCAAAAAACACGTCACAATCTTATGCTCACACATAGGATGTAAAAAATTAAATAAAGACATGAATATTGCATACAACAATACCATAGAGTGCATAAAACATAAGGTAAATATAAAGCAAAATAGAACATCACAAATATAAAAAATACACAAAAATCATGGAACAATGTCAACACAATGAGAAATGAAAGAGATAGAACCCCCTCATAATTAAAAATAAAGTGATCAACTCATATCATCAACACCAATAAGGAGAAAGAATGTGAAGAACTAAATCCCATCTTAAATTTCATCACCAAATTCAAGCCCTAAAATAAACACCCAAGGATGAACTCATAATAATCAAACATCCTTACAAAAAAGACACAATACCACAAAATGAGCAAAGGGCTAGGCCTAAGCAAGCCTAAAGCAACCTACACAAGACATGGCATAAAATGATCAATTTATAAGCTGATAAATAATGGTTTTAAACAACCAATTTAAAATATCTTAGTCCATGTTATGACATCCTTAAATCTCAAAAAATATAAATATTCATTCTATGTAAAAATACACTATTCAAATGCAAGCATTCATCTTCTCAAAATGAAACAATGGGACATGCAATCATGTGTGAATTTCAAATTCAATCATTGAGGATAATAAAATATTATTAATAATTTTCATACATTCACATCATATTGTATAAAATATAATATGATTAATCCATCACTTTTCTTTCATAAGTACGCAGTATGATATATATTCAATCGTGATATTTCATTCCAAAACAAGATTTGATTTCTCATTAAATCAAAAAAATAATTATAAAGGAAATATAACATCCCAAACATGGATGGATAACATTCCAATGAAAATATGAGGTACATATACAATTATTGCTTTTAAATACATTAACAAAAGTTCACCAATAACTATATCATATAACTTCACAAATATGACAAATTATAGTAATTTAAGATATAAAAAGTAAGAAGATATGAGATCTATGAATTCTCTCCAAGGTGCACCACCATAATCATATCGTGCATCCCAAAGGTGATCAACCCCACCCAATCATTTGGGACCTTGATTCCCACCCCTCTATACTAAGAGATGGACACATGCTTGTAAACATAAGCACAACATACACATGATTAGTCTCAAACACCCAAAATAATCAAGCATGATTCGATTTCAAAAATCGATTCCACACAAATATCAAAAGTTCTATAAGAGGAAGACAAAGGGAGAACCAATACATGGAGTGTCTTCACCTTGGTCCTCCATGACACAAAGTAGATTTCAAAGACATGACTAACATAAGTAACATCCATCACAATAGATGCATGTATTTGAACATTTTCATCAAACTAGATGAAATGCAATAGTTTGGAAAGTAATAAATTCTCTTTGCTAGAACATTTAAACTCTAAATAAAACCCCAATATATTTGAAAATAAGGTTTTATTTAAGTATTTTCTTAGATAGTGTTTGAACCCAAATTTTGTTAATTTAATGAATCCAATGATGTCTTAGCCTTGGATAAAATATAATTCTAGAGTTAGAGTAATCATGAGCACTCCAAGCCTTTATATATTTCACCATTCCTAACATAATGACTTACCATTTATGTCTTAACTCTAAATAAAATACAAGAGAGTTAGAGCAATCATGGAAAACCAATTTTTATGAAAAACACTTCGAAAGGAATAAGAAATATATTTCTATGAAAAAAGTCATTACTCCACAAAATAAAAACTAATCACAAATTAAATTTTTTAAAAATAAATAATATTTAGGCTTCATCATTAGAGAACTCTCATTTTTTTCAAAATTTGAAATATAGATAAACTCAAAATTCTAAAAATACCCTCTTATCCCAAATTCATTCAACAAAAAAATTATGCAATCATTAAAAAAAGAAGAAAATGTGTAAATCTTGGATACAAAATTTATATATTTTTAAATTAAATTTCTTACAACGTAGACAAAAAATTTCATAATTTTGCTAGCTTGCACAAAGATTCCTTAACTACAACATACACAAACAACAAAGTCATATGAATCACCAATTAAAATGGGAGCATGACCGTAAACACACACATTAACAAACTCAAACTTCTTTCATATAAAGATAAATAAAATCATACATATATTTCTTAAATCTATAGTGAAATACAATGAATATATATTTTATTTCAAATGAATCTAAGGTTAGATGGTTTAAATCTTTCCCTCTTTTAGAGGATTCAACAAATAATTTCAAATTTTCACAAGACTTTCAATCTTTCAATATAAGAAAGCAAAGGTTTTAAAAATACACACTCTATCTCTCTTTACTCTTCAAAACTCATAAGGAAAAGAAGTCAAATAGAATCAACATCTTTTCTATATAAACCAATACCTAAAATCCTTTTTGCTTTTGATCCTTTTCATACTCACTAAATTAAAATACAAGATAATATGCAATTTCCAAAAATATCTATTTATTCACATAAATATCTAATATGATCCCTTTATCATGTTTTTGAAATTCAATTTGCACTTGGGTATATACATATGAAACCCACTTTATTTTTGCAATAATAGTAAGAAAATAATATTTTGGAAGACCTTCAATTGATTTATTTTAATTCCAAATGCCCATCTTATAATTTCAAATGCATTCTAAGATTAAATACAAGGATATTTATTTCTTTTGGAGGATTCAACAAACAATTTCAATTTTTCACAAGGCTTCCTTTAATCTTTCAATATAAGAAAGCAAAGGTTTAAAAATACACACTCTATCTCTCTTTACTCTCCAAAACTCATAAGGAAAAGAAGACAAATAGAATCAACATCTTTTGCATATAAACCAGTACCTAAACTCCATTTCCCTTTTGATCCTTTTCATATTCACTAAATTAAAATACAAGATAATATGTAATTTCCAAAAAAATCTATTTATTCACATAAATATCTAATATGATCCCTTTATCATGTTTTTGAAATTCAATTTGCACTTATTATAAGTTAGAAACCTTCCAAGGGTATATACATATGAAACTCACTTTATTTTTGCAATAAGAGTAAGAAAATAGTATTTTGGAAGAAATTCAATTGTTTTATTTTAATTTCAAATGCCCATCTTATAATTTTAAATGCATTCTAAGATTTTACAAGGATATTTAATTATTTTTCCCTAAAACAACCAACATGTATATGTGGAAATTATAGTTCAACACACAAGGGAATGCAAACATTCACTAAGCTAGCATAATGGAGATTCAAAATCACATGTGATTCAAATAGGGTTTCATAGGTATAAACATCTTGTGTCTTTATCATCCTCATATAGAGCAAGATAAGTTAACAATTCCAAACAAACCATATAAATGCCTTTGATTAACTACCATTGGAATTTTACACATACCTTCACACTTCAATCAAACATTATGTGCACCTATCCAATATGCAATAATAGCCAAAACAAAAGGTCAAACTAGTCAACCGCGATGATTCACATTTCAATAATAACATCTTAGTATGACATCATAATATAGACAATAAATGGTTTAACTATTTAGTAAACAAGACATGGTAAGAGTTAACATAAGTAGGCATTACATGTTAACAAGTGAGAACACCAAATAAGATATATAAAATAGACATGATGTCAATATTAGCACAAGTAACTTTCAAAGAGTTGAGCTATTAAGTATGTTGGTCTATTGGACACTACCTAGATGTAGTACCCCTCCGTTTATGTTATACTTTCTGTTGATACTTTCTCCTACTGTTAGACTTATGTTGTTTTGTTGGATATTTTGATCACTGGTTTTGAGCGATGGTGGATAATTCTGTGACATGATGATACTTTGCATGATGTTTATTGTTTTCAGACTTGATATGATTTAATGTAGATGGTTATTTTCAGTTGTTTATGGATATGCACATGTTTATGATGGACTAACAACATATATTGAGTCAGTTTTCTGTGAGTGTATTGGTGTGGAGAACAGAATCGCATCACTCGCTTGCGAGTGCCCTGCGATATCTGTGATTTTCTCCGCACGGTGTGCCTGTTTACTGTTTTATATATATATATATATATATGCATGTATGTACATTATTTGTTCGGTTGCAGGATTGAAGGTACATGACACCGACTCCACCTGTGTAATCAGGTCTGAGCGTGTCAAGACTCAACGGAATTGTTGAATGGGAGATAGTAGTTAGGTTAATCCTAGTCCGGTCTTTAACCCTAGTCTTAGTACAAGGTCAGTTTTCAGTTTTGAGTTGTAGGTTGTAAAGT
>VDFB02086716.1:0-50015 GCA_007258455.2 Sequoia sempervirens | reverse complement strand
CCACATTTCAAGGACTAGCTTCTTTATGGCAAATTTCTTCAGAATTAACCAGATTTCTCATGAATTTCATCCTTTTTGAGTTGATTTTCTGTGATTTTGCTTCAGATCTGATTGATTTTGAAGTGATTTTTCCAGAATTTGATGTTTTTTTGGTCTGATTTTTCATGCTTTTTACTTTGTTTTTCCAGATTTTTCAATGATTTTTTAATTTTCTCTTTGATTTTTTGAGAGTTCTATCGAGTTTTTTGAACTTCTGAGCGCATTTTTGGAATTCGAGACCTTTCCAAATATAGAAACTTTCTAAAAATAGAAAAAGCAAAACCCTAAAATAGAGACCTTGTTTGGTCAAAATGCGAAGAAAATAAAAAAGCGAAAAAGCAAAATTTCCTAAAAAGTAGGAAGTCTCAGAATTGGCCGAATTCACAGGTGATCTTCGTTTCCTAGGCCTTCTGAGCGCTTCCATGACGTCTACGCACTGATTCAAGCATGGATTACTGACTTGGCTCGGGTAACTCTCGGCAAACTGACCTGAAACTCCCAATAAGGTGACCTCACGAACCCGTTGCAAGGAGACAAAACCCTAAAAACAAGCAGACAAGCTGGGGGTCCCCATCGTGATGGGGCGATGTGTGAAAGATCCGCAACACTTCGTAGATTTGTCAATGGCTATTCACGACATGCAACACCGCTCACAAACTTAACAAAGAAAGGGGTGTTTGTTTGGACTCCAGAGGCACAGGATTGCTTCGAGATGTTCAAACTAATCATGACTAGTTGCCTAGTGCTCGCATTACCAGATTTTCCTAAACCTTTTGAGTTGCAGTGTGATGCTTCAGGCGAGGGGATAGGTGCCGTCCTTATGCAGGACAAACATCCGATTGCTTTTGAGAGTCGGAAGCTTCGTGGTCCAGAAAGGGGTTACAACATATATGATAAAGAGATGTTGGCTATTATGCATGCATTGGCCAAATTTAGGCAATATCTGGTGGGCAACAAATTTGTAGTGAAGACCGACCATAATAGCTTGAGACATTTTCTTGGGCAACGGGACCTTAATGATCGTCAGCAAAAATGGGTGAGCAAGTTGCAATCATACGACTTTGACATTTCCTTTGTCAAAGGGACACAAAATGTAGTTGCTGATGCTTTATCTTGTCGCCCACACTTGAGCTCCATGGCCAGGATTCTGGGAGAGTTAAGGAGGCGATGAGTGGTAGAGTATGCTAAGGACAATTGGAGCTCACGAGGAGTTGTTGAGAATTAGGTCTTGAGGATGATACAAAATATGTTGGCACCAAGATCAGATTTAATGCACAGAGAATTAATTCAAGTCAGACAATAACACAGTAGATACCCTGGGAAAACCCTCCACTTGAGGGAGAAAAACCCAGCAACAAAGATCCTCTTGTATATATAATAATGGCAACAATTATCTTTACAATGAGGCCAATCACAAGGCCAATATCCAGCATCAACTCTAGATGCAATAACAGATGATAATCTGCTCTTTCTTGTAATCTAATTCTGCACTTAGAGAGATTCGCAATCTGCTCTTGAAGGAATTCGCACTTGAATGAAGGAATAAGTCAAGCTTTCTTCATGGTTGTTTTCAAGGAGAGAAGTAGTCTCTTATAAATACATGGCCATAATAGACCTCACAAGGTCGGCCTCAAACATAAGTTACAATTTGAATAAGTCGGCCAAGATACAAAACAGTTACAACTCATAAATGATGTCGGCCCCAAGAAGTTAAGTAACCTTTACATGTCGGCCAAATCATGACACACAAAATAATTATACATGTCGGCCAAATCATGAGACACAAATAATAAGAGGTAAATTGAATAGCCGATGGCTACATTCAATTTAAGACTTTCTCAAGGAATGTGAGCTGGAAGGATCAACCGACGCTGTTATAACATTAACACTCCCTCTCAGCTAGGGAGAGATCTTCCAGCTGAAAATTATCTCCACATGAAGTTCATCTGCTACTGTTGCCTGCAATCAGATATAAAGAGAGATATATCACCTCAATGTGATATCAACCATCACATGGTTAAGTACTAGTGTTCATCACTTGCGTGATGGTGTCACCTCAACGTGACTTTCACCATGGCTCTCCCAGAGGGTGAAACACAAGTACAGAAAGATCATCACGGACTCTCTCACGTGATGTTGTCATGGAGTCACACACATGACATCCACCATGACTCAGCTCAGAGGGTGGAAACGAGGGCTTTTCACCTCAAATTCTTCCGTCACAGAAGAAGATGCAATAGTAAATACAAGTGTTCATCACTTGCGTGATGTTGTCACCTCAAGTGACTTTCACCATGACTCTCTCAGAGGGTGAAACACAAGTACAAGATATGTCATGGAGTCGCACACATGACATCCACCATGACTCAGCTCAGAGGGTGGAAATGAGGGCTTTCACCTCAAATTCTTCCGTCACAGAAGAAAATGCATTAACAAGGGATTTCACCTCAAACTTCTCTCACAGAGAACTCATTAAGCAAGGCTCACTGATACTGAGACTCATACTTAGTCAAGGCTGGATTCTCCACCATACCAAGCTTGTCTCAAAAGTACACGAACTTTACCCTAGCGAGAGGCTTGGTGAGAATATCCGCCGTCTACTCATCAGTGCTAATGTACCTCAATTGTACAGCCTTTCGCAGTACCATATCTCTGATATAGTGGTACTTAATCTCAACATGCTTGGTTCTGTCATGAAACACAGGATTGACAGAAAGCTTCACACAACTCTGATTATCACAATGAATAATGGTGGGCTCCATTGCTTGTCCAAACAATCCTGCAAGGAGCTTACGAAGCCACACTGCTTCTCGAGTTGCCATGCAAGCTGCAATGCTCTTTCGGCCTGCCTTGTACTCAATGCTCTGAAGACTGCTTCTGCTGCACGAGGAAATCATGGCGAGAACCCAATGCAAAACAGCGGCCCGGAGGTGCTCTTCCGATCGTGACTACAACACCTTGTCGGAATCAATGAAACCAAGTAACTCCAAGTCTGCATCGGAAGTATACTTCAATCCATATCCATTTGTGCCATGCAAAGTATCTCGGGATATGTTAAGCTGCAACAAGATGTATCGACCGCGGATCCCGCATAAAAGCGGCTAAAGATGCATTCATTTATAGCAAATGTCTCAGTCCTAGTGTTAACCTAGATACATCAAGGATCCAATCAATTTATGCGTACAAGCGTAGGATCCACCAAATATGAACTAAGCTGCAGCGGGATTACCATCTTCTTGAGGCTCGAGTGGCTCCTCTCTATGCAAATCTTGAGGGCACTTGCATCAATCTTCCTAACCTCTTAGATCCAAGATTGCCAGCTAATGGCAAATCCAGAAGACAGTCTTGAGCAATTATGATCTCAGCAACTGAAGGGATCCTCTAAGGGTTTAGCAACAATCTTCACTTCTTCTCAGTGAGTTACAAGACTCCCTCTTGATCCTTGCTCCAAAGATTGCAAAGAAGACTTCTGGAAGTGAGCTCCCTCTGGCCACCAGCTCAGTCCCAAGGCTGCTTGATTATTTCTTTGGTTGGCATGACTTCCTCACAAGATGCCTCAAGTTTTTCATCATTAAGCAATTTCTCATCACCTTCTTGCTCCTGCAAGCATTTTAGAGAGAGATTACTTAACAGTTTGTAATTACTCAAAGAAATAACAAGGCTGGAAAACATACAAAGTTTACTATCTCAGGTTATAGCATGAACACATAAGAATTTATGAATAAAAAATTAAAACATGGATTAATCAACCTATAAGAGAAATACATCAATGAATCAGAATAAAGGGATAAGGAAACTTATCTTTATTGAATTCTGATATATCATTCTTCCATCTTTTGCTCCTCTTGAGAGTGCTAAACTCAGCATCAACAAATTACAGTTTGCACAACTATAGATTTCTTACATGCAGCCAGCATGTTCCATATAGGACTAGCCTTCTCAAGGCACCATTGCAGTCCATGAACATAGATAAGGATATCGATGTGATCATCACAATGAAATTGCATTTCACTTTTCATCTCAGAGTCACACTCAGAGATCTGTACTACGAAATGCAATAAGTGATGACATCTGCCAGTGATTACTATCATGAACTTTACCAAGCATTCATGATTCAAGTAAGCAATGTCAAACCTACTCAACTTAGTAGACTGAAGACATAAATAAAAGAATACTTATCTCTTTAAATGTTCTGATGGGTGCAAGTACTTGACACAGTATGGGACACTGCTCTTGTGCTCAGATCAGTTCACCATCTTCACGGCTTGAACACAGGCCCTTTGCAAGGTAAGATTTGAACAAGGCCTATGACTGCTCAAATTTACGATGCACTTTGATTTTCTATGAATGAAGCTTATCCAACTTGACCTCCTCAGGCACGGCCTCCATCTCCAGCTCGGACTTTTTCAAAGGTTCAGTGGATTACAGGTTAGCAAGGTTGCAGGCTTTCTCTTTATCAGTGTACCTTCAATTCCCCATAATGGCAACGCTGATGCCGAGGCACTTGACCTCCAAGCAGAGGTTATCCTTCAAGTCGTGCTCCTTAACGATATGGAGTCTGTCTAGCATTCCAGATGTGAAGTGTTCAGACAGAACGAAGTGAACATATTTTAATGAAGCTTGCTAGTATGCTCTTGCTGTATGAGCCTGTAGAACTCGACCACGCCAGTCTCCATAGACCACTTGCCTTGCCCCGTGATCGGCTCAAATACAGAGCTTGCTTATCACAGTTTTATATTGTATTCACAAAATAACACACAAAGCATACTACAAGATCATAAAAAATATATATACATAATTGCAGATCCTAGTTCAATTAGAGCATACCTCAGCAATAACAAATATAAACATTAGACATACAACAGCATACAATAATTATATTGAACTCACCACAGTTTGCTGCACCCTTCTTGTGATCAGATCTTGTCAGATATAAACTCTAATTATTTCTTATTTAAAATGAAAGATACTTACCTTTGATCTGCTGTAACCTTCTTGTTCACCCAGCCACGATGCTTTGATTTTTAGAGAATATATTTCTATAAATGATTTACTGTTAGAATATATTCTTCATTCCTTCTCCATAGATCAACAGCGAAATTCCAATTGCTATCCTCCTCCGAGAGGTCGATGGAACCCTAGACGGCCCCCGTACAGGACGCTCGAGAGGTGAACGTGAACCAAAATGACGTTGTTTATGGGCCACAGTTAATTCGCCACTGTGACTCATAGATCCAGCGCAATGCAAAACTTCCTATGCCGCTGCTACTGACGACGATGACAAAATTATGGAGACAGAAATGTGAATCATGGTTTCCATCGAAATGGGCATGCGCCTAAATCAAACCACTGATGTCTTCCTCGAGACTGCACCATCATGCGATCCAAGATGACGCATATTCTTTATACCAAAGTCGTTGGTGAAGTGGACTCTCCATCAGGGTGCTCGAGTTAATTCTCCAAACCAAATTGACACGAATTCTTCTTCGCCGTCACTCTGTATGTATAGCAATCCCTGAGATTAGAATTCGCGCAATTTGTCACGCATTGACCGCAGGCTACGATTCTCAAAGGTGAATTGACTGCCAAGGATGAAGTTCAGGAGTGCTTTTCAGTTCCTTTTAAACAACTGATTTTCTTCAAATGCTGTTTGAATTTTCATCTGATCAGATCTTGCATCAACCCGCTCTAATACCATGTTGAAAACTGAAGATCAGATTTAATGCACAGAGAATTAATTCAAATCAGAAAATAACACAGTAGATACCCTGGGAAAACCCTCCACTTGAGGGAGAAAAACCCAGCAACAAAGATCCTCTTGTATATATAATAATGGCAACAATTATCTTTACAATGAGGCCAATCACAAGGCCAATATCCAGCATCAACTCTAGATGCAATAACAGATGATAATCTGCTCTCCCTTGTGATCTAAATCTACACTTAGAGAGATTCGCAATCTGCTCTTGAAGGAATTCGCACTTGAATGAAGGAATAATTCGAGCTTGCTTGATTTTTCTGTCAAGGAGAGAAGTGGTCTCTTATAAATATATGCCTATAAGAGATCTTACAAGGTCGGCCTCAACATAGATTACAATTTGAATAAGTCGGCCTCAATATATTTCTAAAAGATATCAAGAATCTTTTATGTCGGCCCATGAGGAAAAACAGGGAAGAATGTCGGCCTAGATGAATGCCTCTTCACAAGAGGTCGGCCTTTAGAAATTAAGTAACCTTTACATGTCGGCCAGATCATAAGACATAAATAATAAGAGGTAAATTGAATAGCCGATGGCTACATTCAATTTAAGACTTTCTCAAGGAAGGCATTGAGCTGGAAGGATCAACCGATATTGTTATAACATTAACAAAATATCAGTTGTAAATGATCTTACAAGGGGAGAATCTATTTGATCCTAGGATCAGAGATGAAGAATACAATTTTGAGGGCCTTTCATGATGCACCCATGGCTGGACATCCCGGATATTTCAAGACCTACAAACAGATACGAGAGAGGTTCACCTGGAAGGGCCTTAAATCAGATGTTCTACGATATGTCAGAGAATGTTTTGTTTGTCAGCAAAATAAACAGGAGCACACGCACCCTGCGGGCTTACTTCAGCCACTTCCAATTCCTAATAGGAAGTGGGAGTGTTTGTCGATGGACTTCATTACTGGTTTGCCAAGAGCCTAGGGACGAGATTGTATATATGTGGTTGTGGATTGTTTGACTAAGTATGCTCACTTCTTTCCGATCACATCTACATATTCAGCTACGTAGGTAGCATAGTTGTTCTTCCATGAGGTATTTAGATTGCACGGATTACCTCAGAGCATCGTTAGTGACAAAGATAGCCGGTTCATGAGTCATTTTTGGCAGGAGCTATTCAAGCTATGTGGGACAAAGCTCACTCCGAGTACTAGTTACCACCTGCAGACAGATGGACAGACGAAGATAGTGAACAAATGGGTGGAAGGGTACCTCAGGAATTACATTGCAAGGCAACAAAAGGGGTGGGTCAAGTGGTTATATCTTTGTGAGTATTGTTACAATACCACTTACCATATCTCTATTCAGATGACACCATTCATGGCCTTGTATGGGTATGATGCGCCAAGCTTTATGGATCTCTTGTTGAGTGACAGTCGTGTGCCTAGTGTTGGTGATCTATTACAGGAAGAACAAGATATTATGAGGGCTCTACAACAGAATATACAGAGGGCACAAAACCAATAGAAACAGTATGCAGATTAGAAGAGGGTTGAACGCTCTTTCGAGGTTGGTGATATGGTGTACTTGATGTTGCAGCCATACAGACAATCCTCTCTTAAGAGGAGTTGTGCAGAAAAGGTTAAGCCACGCTACTATGGACCATTCAGGATTATCAAGAGATTGGGAGAGGTGGCTTATGAGTTGGAGTTGCCAGCAGATTGCAGAGTACATAATGTGTTTCATGTGTCATGCCTCAAAAAGGCGTTAGGACATCATGTGGTTCCTTCCACGATCTTGCCACCCTTGGATGATGAGGGGAACTTGATTCTAGTACCCGAAGCTATTTTGGATGTTAGGGAGAGACACTTGCGTCGCCGGGTCATTAGAGAATATTTGATCAAATGGAGAGACTTGCCAGTTGAGGATGCTACTTGGGAAAGCGAGGAGCCTTCACAACATCCAGATTTGAGATTGCTTGGGGACAAGCAATTTCAGGAGGGGTGGACTGTAATGTCCCCTTCTAGCCAGACATTCATGCATCTACATGATTAGCCTATCAGTGGCCCTTGTAGGCTAATGGGGCATGTTTAGAGGGTCTTCTTGGCAGTTACCTTGTTGGCAGTTGGCTTCTTTGATTATTCAATATTCATATGGAGGTGTTCTAATGATTAATTGATATGTTTCTATTTTTAGAAACCTCATGATATAAGGTGATGTTATATTTTCACTTTATGTTATGAATTATTATTTTATTATAAAGTGCAAATGTAAATTATAAAATTAAAATAATAATAAAATAATAGCATGCTTCTAGAAGCTGCCCTATTGAGGAGAAAAAAAAAATATAAGAAGAGGGTGTTGGCTGCCATTGTTATCATCCAACATTTGTTATCACATTTTATGAGCATTGTGGAGCTTAGAGCTTTCTGCAGAATAGTGTCTTTGGGAACAATAACTCCCATTGATAACATAACTGAGGAAGTGAAATATTTTTTGAAGGGTTGCAGCCATTTGAGAGGTTACTTCAGACTTCTCATAGAGAAAAATTTGTGGCCAAAGGCCAATTATGGTATAAGTCGATTTGGAGCAACATTGGAGAATATTTTTGGCATCAAATTCTTCACTATTTGCACATCTTGGAGGATGAATTTTATTGTGGAGAATTCTGATTTAAAAATCAGAAATTGCAGTCAAAGGAGGACACCTATAGTGGGTCGATTTTGCTCATTGGAGCCCACTTGCATCGATTCTCTTCTTGGTTTGGTGTGCCCTTCTCCTAGGGCCAAGGCGAATTTGTTAGGAGCTTGAGGCGGCTGAAAAACATTGAAGATTATTTATTTTTGTCAATCTGATCAGAACAGGGGCGATTTGCTTAGAGGGGTCGATTTGGCCTGAGACAAGGTCATTTTGCTTGAAATCCGATTTCTTCATCAGCTCTCATCCAAGGCGTCATCATACATCCAGGTTCCTTTTTTTATCATTCTTGATAGCATTGCATATTAGGAGTTATAAGTTGCAGCTGCCGGTGATCATTTATATCAGCAATTACCATATTTGATATCATTTTAATTTGCCAAGAGTCTTGGCTATTTCGAACAAGCATTGTATTGGACAATCATTTGCAATCAAGAAGAAATAAGTAGTTGTTCAATTATAGTTGTTATTGTGCATTTAAATATCAATTGTACTCAGTTTTATAGTATGCATGCCAAGTGTTTGACAAAATGTCTCTTGGCTGTAGATGCATTTTATACATGTAGTTACTCATCTATTTGTATCTAAAAATACAAAAAGTGATTTGCATTGCACTTAGATACTTGTATAAGCATTGTAGAAGTTATTTTCAAACTTTCAAACCATTTGGCATTCATCATAAGCATCAAACAACAATCTGAAACTTCATACCAGCAACATAGAACATTGCATACAAACTGTTTGACAAAATTACAAGGCTGCAAATTGAAGAAAATTGAGGTCAGTTTGGGCAAGGCTCATTACAATTTCATCATGGGTTGATTTTAATTCAATGCTCTTTTGAAGGAGACATATTAAGTCTATAGGGAAAGTGTTTCATTTTCGTTGGGGAGAGTAACAGATTCATACTTTAATTCGTGGTGACATGATAATATTAAATATGGAAGTGAAAAAAAGGGATGTCGTTCTGTTCATGAGTCAAAGAATATCTAAAGAGAGTTAGGTTTCTGAAAATTAAGAATGAGTTATTTTTATACATCTTTGTCTAATACCTGAACATCCTTTTTGAATACTGAGTGGGTGAGGTAAATAGATACTGAAGTTAAATTTCTCTGAGCAGAGTAGAATGCATTGAGGAGAAAAAGAGGCTACATATGAGTGGTTGATTAAGGATAAAAAGTCTGTTTTCTTTTGTGATAGAGCTGGGTATTAGCAATTCACTAATTGCGTATGCTTATTGAGATGATTATTGTTACCTGCTTGTGTTGAGAGTTAAAAAGTTGTGAGGCGATCCTTTTGAATATAGTTTGTTGTGCGTATGAATTAAAATGGAAATATCTTGAAGTTTTAGGAGCTGCGGAATACTTATATGGATTGGCTGCTTCATTTGTAACTTTTAGAAGGATCATTATTCAGACCTATCCTAAAGTGATTTTTATGAGATATCATATAAGGCGTTGATAGTGAGACATATCAGGGTGAAATGTCTGAAATCATTGTGAAGGAGGCAGTCCTGCTGATTTCTCTGTGTGAAAGTTATTTTTGCATCGTGTGTTGAAGTCTTCTATGCATGAAAGTGCGTTTTGGTGTACAACAAAACAGTGATGGGTTTTCAGTTTGTGATTATGAGCAGATTGCTTTCTGTTTCAGCATATCAGATCTTAAGAGGTGGTTGGTTCTGCCTGCTATATACATGTTAAATAAGATAGAGTCTAGTTTAAGTTTGTGATCATTTTGAAGTAGTATTCAGTTTGTGTAAGAGAGCAAATTGGAGAGTTTATATACTTGGAGATTTTCATTTGAGATAAACATCAGAATTGTAGTGTTTTGATTCAAGGAGTTATTTGTTACAGAGGTTTAGTTTTCAGTTTCAATGTATGTGTGGAAAGGAGCCTCACAATTCATGTGGAGGCATTGCTTGAAACAGTATTTGCAGCTTTGTTTTTTGAAGTCTAGAGTTGGTGCTTCAGCCACTGGAGTTGGTGCTTCGGTGTATTCAGAGTTGGTGCTTCGAAGGGGAGTTGGTGCTTTCGGTGGTTTGGTGCTCACTAAACGTAATTGAAGTTGGTACTTCCAGTGAATTGGTGCTCACTTATGTAATCAGGGTTGGTGCCCTTTGGAGATAAATAAAAGCAATGTTTTGTCATGGTTTTTTACCCGAAATGGTTTTCCACGTAACCTTGGTGTTTATCTCGTTTATGGTGTTTGTTGATGCTCTTAATGTTTTGATTTCTGATTTACATGTTAAATCTGGTTTAAACTTTAAAGTTTTAAAAGTTTTGAAATACTAATTCACCCCCCCTCTCAGTATTTCCTGTGTGCTCTTCAATGCGCCAACACTGGCAAACCAATTAAAGTTGCAATAAAAATAAAGCTGAATTGATGTCTCTACTAATAAGAAGTTAGAAAAAGTGAACTTAAATTATGTAGTTTAAAATTTAAGTAGAAGCATGAAATTACTTTGATGATCTCATTAGCACTCTTTGTGAAGACATCATGAAAAATTGTCTTTGCAACCCTCTCTCCTTACATATTTGAATAAGAATACATTCATTGTTGGCTCACAAATATTTGCTTCAAAGGCATTAGCAAACCATTAGTGCTCTTTAAGGTGATGAAGTTAGTCATAAATTGTGTTGTATTTGCACACAAGCTCCTTCCCCTTGGTGCAAACCCTCATTGAGCTCAGCACCCAAGGGTGATTTTAGATGTACTTGGTAATGTTCATGGCATCTTACGAAATATTCCGAGCCAAATTTTTTCGATTTTCACAATTTCAAATTACAAGCACCCGTTAAGATTAGATGATAAACCAAAACGGACTGAAGCAACTCTAACCAGTATGGCGCCGATGATGGCGAGCATTGGTCAGAGGATCTTCTACTCTAAATGCTGGAAAGGGAACTCGACGTCAAGTATGTGCTACCCAATCCAATGCGGAGTGAGGGGCGACCATATGACGGAGTGATTACAATAACAATGCTTGAAAGAGAAATGCTAAAAGCTGAAACTACTCAACACCCAGAATGTGCTTGCTAACCCAGATGGGAAAGTAGCTACCATAGGGCGGAGCTGTAACTATTACAATAACTTTAATTGAAATTGAGAATTACAACCAGATTTGAACAAGAAATAAATGACTGCCAGTACTACTGTCAGTTTTACAAAATAAGAAGTATTCGCCTGCCAATATCTTGTGAAATTAAAGGATCAGCATTACATCATAGAGAACCACTTTTATCTTGGATAGGAATACCAAAACCAAACTGCTTTCAAGGATCAAGATACTGATTTCTGATTTCTGTTACAAATCTGCTCATTAAATGAATAAACAGCAGTCTATGGAACTACTCAAATGCTCATATCTTTCACGTATGACCTCCAATTGACTAGAAATCAAATGCAATATGCCTTAACAATGGAGACGCCTAAGATGAGACATAGAAAACAGATCTAAAACCCACACATTAAATATGCACGAACCCCAATGCAAATCAAATGGTACGGCCCAGCTGAAAAGGGCGATCTGCTCTTAAAAATAAATGAAAGCTCTAAAAATTCTACAAATTTGGGAATAATGGCGCCTAAGCCTAGCAAAGACAATGGGTTAATACCCAGAACAATATTTTTGGTATTTTATGATTTATGAATTAAAACATGGATCTGCTGTATCATGAATGCAATAAGCTGAAAACACTAACATGCCAAATCGAAACTAACAATGCAATAAGCTGAGAACAATGCACAAACTAAATGCAACTCACAAATGAGACGATTTTCACCACTAGTTGTTGTCTTGCAAACAAGAAGCGATGCCCGAGCTAGGAGGCCTTCATTCCTCGAAGCAAATCCGCAACCATTTCGGCAGCATAACAATAGCATAGACCAAAGATGTCCAAATGATCTTCCAAGCCTTCCTTTTATAATTTCTTGTTGACTTCACAAATCCTAAAATCCACTTCCAAGTCAAACCCTAATCCTTTCTCAAAATTGGCGTCCTTTTCTCTTAAAGCTCAACATTGATATTTTAAAATAAATTTCATACTTTGATAAATGCGCCCAAATTAATCTTGTTTTGACTTTGGAATTTAATAAAATAATCTTAATGAAGCGCCACCCTCAAAAGGCCCACTTTTCAAAACAACATAAAGTCATTAGACTAGGCCAAGGGGTCAACGATCAAATATAAGATTAAAATGTGACTTTTTAATTAAATGACTTCACTTATCTCTCCGAATGTGCCCTGAAGCCAATAATGACCAAGTCAACTGACCAAACTGAAGCAGGAAGTCAACCAAGCTGAACTCAACTGAAAAGCTGCCAAAAATAGAATTTACTAAAAATAGTAAATTCCAGAAAATGCTCAGAATGCGAGATGAACATACCCCTGCGAAGCTCTCTGAAAACCCAGAAAGAATCCGCCATCAGATCCACCAACTCTAGCAAAGACATCCTCAAAAATAGGAAACCCTAATTTTACCTTCCGACTAGCCTTCGGGTTTCCAGAAAAAGGCCAACGGTCACTGAGAAGATCAGGATTGAGAAGGGGATATTACAGTCCGCCCTTCCCAAGATTGCTTGTCCTCAAGCAATCGCAAACCAGGATGCTGCAGAATCTCATCACTTTCCCAAGTCGCATCCTCCATAGGCAGGTTCTTCCACTTCACCAGGTATTCTCTGATGGTTCTTTTCCTCAAAGAACGTTCTCTGAAATCGAGTATCTCCTCTGGAATTAGAACCAACTGTCCCTCTTCATCCAAGGGTGGCAACTGTGATGAAGGTACCACATTATGTCCAAGTGCCTTCTTGAGGCGAGACACGTGGAAGACATTATGCACTCTGCTATCAGAAGGTAGCTCTAATTCATAAGCTACTGCCCCAACTTTTCTGATGACCCTGAATGGCCCATAGAAGCGAGGTTTGAGCTTCTCAGCTCCACTCTTCTTGAGAGTAGACTGTCTATAAGGTTGTAATCGAAGATAGACCATATCCCCAACCTCGAATGAACGCTCAACACGCCTCTGATCAGCATACAACTTCTGCTGATTTTGTGCAATCTGCAAATTATCCTTCAAGGATTTCATTATGTCTTGACTATGCTGCAACAAATCCTTGGCTGGGGTGCTTTGCTGTCACCAAACACCAAATCTGCAAAACTAGGTGCTTCATACCCATAAAGTGCCAAGAAAGGAGACATCTTAATCGACATATGGAAAGAAGAATTGTAGCAGTACTCGCCTATATGCAGCCACTTAACCCATGCTCTCTGCTGCTCTGACACATAGTTTCTCAAGTAGCCTTCCAACCACTTGTTCACTACTTCTGTTTGTCCATCAGTTTGGGGGTGATAACTAGTGCTTGGAGTGAGCACCGTACCACTCATTCTGAAAACTTCTTGCCAAAACGTACTTAGGAACTTGCTGTCCCTATCACTCACAATGTTCTTTGGCAACCCATGCAGCCTAAACACCTCTCGAAAGAACAAATCTGCAACTTGGGCTGCAGAAAAAGTGTGGTAATGGCGAAGAAATGAGCAAATTTGGTTAATCTGTCAACTACCACGTAAATACAATCCTTTCCCTTGGGCCTTGGGCAACCTAGTGATGAAGTCCATCGAAATGCTTTCCCATTTTTGATTGGGAATTGGAAGTGGTTGCAGCAAACCGGCGGGTAAAGTATGCTCATTCTTATTCACTTGACAAACAGGGCACTCCTGAATGTAGCGTTGTACTTCTCCTTTCAATCCTTTCCAAGAAAGCCTTTCTCGGATCTGCCTATATGTCTTGAAAAAACCTTGGTGACCAGCAACTGGAATATCATGGAAAGTCAAAAGAATCTTCTTCTTAAGCTTAGAATCAGCCACCAGAAAGATTCTTCCCTTATAATGTATCAATCCCTCAACCACCTTGTACCTTTCATCATGAAAAGTACCCTCAAGAATGCTGGTTGCAAACTGATTTTTGGCATAATCAGCAAGCAACAAGTCTCTCCAATCTGTAGTAAGCTCACACAATGAGCTAAGATGAGGTCTCCTTGACAAAGCATCAGCCACGATATTATTTTTCCCTTTGACATATTCAATGTCAAAGTCGTAAGCTTGAAGCTTACTCACCCATTTCTGTTGCCTCTCATTTAGGTCCTTCTGGTGCATGAAATGCTTGAGGCTATTGTGGTCAGTCTTAACCACAAATTTGTTCCCCACCAAGTACTGCCTGAACTTGGCTAATGCATGCATAATGGCAAGCATTTCTTTGTCATAAATGGAATATGTCCTTTCGACACCCCGTAATTTCCTGCTCTCAAACACGATAGGGTGTTTGTCTTGCATCAGGACAGCCCCAACTCCTTCACCTGATGCATCACCTGCTAGCTCGAATGGCTTGGGAAATCCGGAATAGCCAAAACTGGACACGAGCTCATGATCTTCTTGAACTTGTCAAAAATAATTTGAGCCTTTTCTGACCAAACAAAGGCTCCTTTTTTGGTGAGATCAGTAAGAGGAGCAGCATTCTATGAATACCCCTTAACGAATCTCCGATAGAAACCACAAAGACCCAGAAAACCTTTCAACTGAGTCAAATTCTCAGGTGGTGGCCAATCAACCACTGCTTTGATCTTTTCCGGATCCACCTTCACTCCCTCAGCACTGATGATGTGGCCAAGGTACAATAACTCCTCCATTCCAAATTCACATTTGGAAGCTTTTGCGAACAAACTCTCAGATTCCAGAATACTAAGCACTTCCTCCAAGTGCTTGAGATGATCTTCCCAGGTCTTGCTGTAAATCAGAATATCATCAAAAAATATCAACACAAATCTCCTTAACTGATTCTGAAAAACACGGTTCATGAAGACTGAAAGGTAGCCGAAGGCACAACCCAAATGGCATGACTAAGAATTCGAAATGGCCATAGTGACATCCGGAAGCTGTCTCTCCACATCGATCCCCTTCCCGGACCATGGTAACCCGATCTCAAGTCCATCTTCGAGAAGAACTTGGCCCCATGTAGCTCATCAATGAGCCCATCTATTCTGGGAATGGGGTATCATTTTGATGGTGTGCTGATTCAGAGCACGATAGTCCACGCATGCGCATGGTACCATCCTTCTTCACAAGGACCACTGCAGATGCAAAGGGGCTCTTGCTTGGGCGTATGAAACCCATCTCCAAGAGTTCTTGAATATTCTTCTCGATCTCATCCTTTTGCCTCTTCGGATACCGATATGGAGTTGTGATCACCGGTTTAGCCCCTTCCTTGAGCTCTATGATGTGTTCTGAACCCCGTTCAGGTGGTGGTCCAGGAGGCAAATCTGCAAAGACTTTGCTCTTCTTCGTGAGTAGTGACTGAATATCAGGAGGATGGTCACGTTTAGTCTCAACAGGACTATCAGGAAGGATCATGCATTCAGCAACCCACTCAGCTTGATCGTGACGGATCAGCCTTGCCATTCTTTTGAATGACACTACTCGAGGACCCCCATTGGACATTCCTCTCAGAACTATCTTCTTCCCATCCGATTGGAACTTGAGCTCCATAGTCTGCAGATTCAAGGAGATCTCCCCAAGAGAACGCAGCCATTGAATGCCTAGGACGGCATCAGTATCTCCAATGTGGACTACATAGAAGTCATCCTTGACTTCGTAGTTTCCCAATTGCATGGTCATGTTCGAGATTTTCTTTGTGCATGTAATATGGAAACTATCGGCAACCATGACCTTGAAACCTTCAAACTCCTCAGTTTGCAGCCCCTTCTTTGCTACCACAACTTCATCAATGAAGTTATGTGTTGCTCCAGTGTCGATCAAGGCAACGATTCGCTGCCCTTTGACCATCCCTCGAACCTTGAATGATTCGTTTCTTTGGAAGCTCGAAAGCTGAGCCAAGACTCCTCCACTTTCCTTCTCATCTCCGGACTCTTCTGGAGCTCTTTCTACTTCACTCTCCTCAAAATCAGATTGCTGGTCGGAAAAATCAGAACTACTTTCACCAGCAGAATAGTACTCAATCTGATTGAATTTAACTCCCTTAGGGCAAACATGATCCTGAGACCATTTTTCCCTGCACCGGAAACACAACCCTTTTCTTCTGAGTTCATTCAGGGTTTCAGGATCCAATCTGGTGACATGGGGATTATGATGTTTGAACTCCTTATGCTGAGGTCGCAAAGGAGGTCTATGCTGAGGTCTTTTCCCTTTATCCCTTTTCTGAAAGGGGGAGTTAGATTGAAACTTCGCCTTAGGAGCAGCCCACTCCATGTTTCTTGCCTTCTTCATGGCCTCCTGCAAGGTTGGTGGGTCAAAGGCTTTAATCCAACCTTTGAGAGGTTCTGTCAAACCTTCACTGAAAAGAATCACCAATCTCCTTTCCGTGATTCCAGTCACCATGACTAAGAGTCTCTGAAACTCGGCAATGTAGGCATCAACTGTGCCACATTGTCTCAATTGTGCAAGTTCTTTGAAATGAATTTCAGGATCCTTCTTCTCAAACCTCTCGATGAGTCTAGTGGTGAACTCATCGTAAGTTGTGATAGACCGATGACCCAGAGTAATTAGGCCATGGTACCACCACTCGTGCGCCACCCCATCAAGGTGTAGCGTAGCGAACTTGATCGCTTCTTCTTCTGCCATTGGTCTGAGAGCTAGATAGTTATCCAGCTTCTGAATCCAAGCTCGGGCTGAACTGGTATCACTCCCGTCAAAGTGTGGAAGTGTAACCTTGTTGACAGCTTGGTACAACTCTCCTTGATTTGATGGTCTTCTTTGATCAAAGTGTCTCCCTTGCCCTTTGTTTTTTCTTTTATGATCCATGAAATCATTGAAGGACATGTCCAACCTGATGTCGGCAGGTAGAGAGTCATACTCTGTACGGCCAAGCCTCAACTGCTCCACGAATGAAGCATTTTCTTCAGGATCTGGCTGAGTGATTACAGGAGCTACAAAGGTGGGTTTGAATGGCCTAGAAGAAATGTAAGTGTTGTTTGACACTGTCCGAGCTGCATGCTCATCATGCTGGTTGGAAGCACTATGCTCCCCTCTGTGGCCTGAGTTGTTCTGTGGAGTGGTATTCTGACCCACTTTCCCCATCATGAACAATACCATGTCCATCAAGGCATCCATCTTTCTTTCAAATCTCTTCCCGGGACTCGTAGATCTATCTCTTCCTTTCCCACTATCATCTTTGTTGTTGGTAAACCTCTCGTTACCCCCAATTGATCTTTCACCCTCTGCCATATCTGATTCGTGAGAAGACTCCCAATGAGCCCTCAAGACTTCTGAAGCTGTCTGACCCTCTGGAGGCTGATGAAGCTGGAACTGTTTTCCAACCTTCTTGTCTTCCCTTGCAATGTACCTCTTTTCTCTGTCACTCATAGACAGATTGATCACAGGATGGCAGGATCTTGGCTCTGATACCACTGAAATATTCCGAGCCAAATTTTTTCGATTTTTACAATTTCAAATTACAAGCACCCGTTAAGGTTAGATGATAAACCAAAACGTACTGAAGCAACTCTAGTAGCGTGGAGTGTTGCAGAGCATTAGTGGAGGGATCTTCTACTCTAAATCTTGGAAAGGGAACTTCGGCGTCAAGTATGTGCTACAATCCAATCGCGAGGTGAAATGACCATATGGCCGGAGTGATTACAACTCTTTCAATGCTTGAAGAGAAATGCTAAAAGTGAGAATACTCAACACCAGAATATGTAGCGACCCGGGATGGAAAGTAGCTACCATAAATGGTATGTATTACAATAACTTTAATTGAAATCGAAAATTACAACCCGATTTGAACAAGAAATAAAAGGCTGCCCGATGCCTACGATTGGAGTTTACAAAATAAGTATTTTCCTTCCAATATCTTGTGAAATTTAAAGGATCAGCATTACATCATAGAGAACCCGCTTTTTATCGCTTGGATAGGAATACCAAAACCAAAGCGCCTTCAAGGATCAAGATACTGATTTCTGATTTCTGTTACAAATCTGCTCATTAAATGAATAAACAGCAGTCTATGGAACTACTCAAATGCTCATATCTTTCACGTATGACCTCCAATTGACTAGAAATCAAATGCAATATGCCTTAACAATGGAGACGCCTAAGACAACACATAGAAAACAGATCTAAAACCCACACATTAAATATGCAGGAACCCCAATGCAAATCAAATGGTACGGCCCAGCTGAAAAGGGCGATCTGCTCTTAAAAATAAATGAAAGCTCTAAAAATTCTACAAATTTGGGAATAATGGCGCCTAAGCCTAGCAAAGACAATGGGTTAATACCCAGAACAATATTTTTGGTATTTTATGATTTATGAATTAAAACATGGATCTGCTGTATCATGAATGCAATAAGCTGAAAACACTAACATGCCAAATCGAAACTAACAATGCAATAAGCTGAGAACAATGCACAAACTAAATGCAACTCACAAATGAGACGATTTTCACCACTAGTTGTTGTCTTGCAAACAAGAAGCGATGCCCAAGCTAGGAGGCCTTCATTCCTCAAAGCAAATCCGCAACCATTTCGGCAGCATAACAATAGCATAGACCAAAGATGTCCAAATGATCTTCCAAGCCTTCCTTTTATAATTTCTTGTTGACTTCACAAACCCTAAAATCCACTTCCAAGTCAAACCCTAATCCTTTCTCAAAATTGGCGTCCTTTTCTCTTAAAGCTCATCATTGATATTTTAAAATAAATTTCATACTTTGATAAATGCGCCCAAATTAATCTTTCTTGGAAAAGGCGTCCATTTTGAACTTTAATTTAAGAAATAATTAATCCTCTTAATGAAGCGCCACCCTTAAAGAACACCTTTTAAAAAGACTTGAAGTGATTAAGCTAGGCTAAGGGGGGGTCAACGTTAAATTATAACATTAAAACGTGACTTTTCAATAAAATAGCTCAACTTATCTCTCCAACTGCGCCCCGAAGCCATCAATGAGTAAGCCAACCAAATCAAACTGACTTAGGAAGTCAACCAAGCTGAACCCAACTGAAAAGCTGCCAAAAATAGAATTTACTAAAAATAGTAAATTCAGAAAATGCTCTGAATGCCGAGATGAACATACCACTGCGAAGCTCTCTGAAAACCCAGAAAGAATCCGCTATTAGATCCACCATCTCTGAGCAATGACCTCCTCAAAAATAGGAAACCCTAATTTTACCTTCCGACTAGCCTTCGGGTTTCCAGAAAAAGGCCAACGGTCACTGAGAACGATCAGGATTGAGAAGGGGACATTACATTTTTACCCATGGCTTCGTCCCTGAAAGTGTCATGTCCCCAATAGAGATAGGCAATGGGTAGGCAAGGGCTCCAAAAACTTTGGGTGCTTCTCTCAAGTTTCTTTTGCTACCACTTGTGAATTGATTATCCATCCCAAATGGACCACGTTTTCAATTCAATATTTTGTATTATGATTAGAAATTAGAATTAGGAATTTGTTAGAGGAGTTGTTCTACCTCAAAACCATAAATGACATTTAGTAAAGTTAGTCAACATCAAAATATCAAAACTCAATTTTCTCCTTAAACTTTTGTCAAATTCTTTTTCAACTCAAATTTGTGATAATGTGTGTCGTTTGCTTGTGTTGGGTTGGTTTGATGCCCAGTGTTTGCGTGCTTGAAAGATTGCAATTGACGGTCAAGGTGAAATATGAAAGCAGCTCCTTTCATTAAGCCCTTGTAATACCTAAATTCTGATGTTACTGCACACCTACAGGTTGGGGCATAGTCACAAACTGTGGCATCAAACTATTTAATGAAATGGCCACATATTTAGACATTTTTAAATATTTGGCTAAACTACTTGGAAAATTAGGTTTATTTAGAAGCATGAAGAGTTTACAAGCTCATTGTAGTTGCAAAGACAGACTACACAGATTTCTTATAGCACTTCATACTAAAGCAATCATATTGTTGTGCAACAGTTCAGTATTACAATTTGATTTTGTTCAGTCAAAGCAATGTCTGCAATACAATACTTATATGCTTTATACATCAACCAATGTTTCCTAGAGAGATTACAAATCTAAAATGCAATAGCACTGAATTTGAAGAACATTTTGCTATAGTTCAGTTTCAGTTTGGCTTGTTCAATTCTCATGCTTAAGTTGTATTGTAGTCAAAATGTTTCTCAGTTGCGCCATGCCATTTCCTTTATGAGCAAATCCGAATTGCCCTTCAATTTGAATGAATTTTATCTGATTTTATTTTGCAACTTCTTTCCCAGTAAATTCGCCTTACTCCTGTGGATAAAGCGCTTAAACCTTCAGCCTATAGATGAAGATACAGATTTCTCTAACCACAGCACAATTTAAGGAATCTCGTAATCCACAGATGAAGCAAGCTCATTCACCATTTCATCACATGAGCAAAATCGTCCTCTTGAGGACAATTGAATATTCTTGCTCAATCTGGAATAAATCATTGTGCCACTCCTTCCCTGCTGAAGTCGATTTCTCCTTGCAATTGCTCAATAATTTGGCTCAATTGGCCACAACAATTGTTGCTTCTGATGTGAAAGTCACTGAAAAATTAATGGCTCTCACTCCACTTCATTACACTGCTAGGGTTGATATTGCTACTAACACGAGAACCTTGGTTAGAGTCTTTTCTCAAACTCTCAGGCAAGATGTCAATTGCATTCAAGGCTCTCCAATAGCAAGTATTGTGCAATATGCAATAACTCAAAGATTGCATCATCTTTTAGCTCAAAATGAAGCTTGTAACTCCAAAAGCTCCTTTTAAAGAAATTACAATTCCAAGAATTTTAAATAAAATATTATTTTTTTAAAGTACCTTTTGAATAATATTATTTTTTAAAAACTTTATTAAATTAATTAAATATAAGTCATTTTATATATTTATTTTTGAGTAACTTTATAAATTTAAATTTAATAATTTATTCCCTTATTTACCTTTTGCCTTTGGTAAATAAGGCTAAAATTTGTCCAACATACCCTCAAGAAGGGGACAACACCATTTGAAACCTTAGAAAGTTGATGAGTATGTATTCCCTTCCCTTGTTTACAATATGTATTATTGAACAATCCATTATTGCACCAAATTTTTTTGTGCCGTCAACAATTGAGTTGTTTTCATTTCTTTCTAAAAAAGGCCCACAAAATTATGAAGACTAGGTACGAGGGATATTCAACAATGGTCAACCATTGGACAAATTCTTCTAATAGGGTTTTTTTGCCAAGTTAACAAAAGGGTTGAGTAAAGATTCATCATTTTTTTGCTTTTTTGGCTTCTTCTCTTCAGCTTGTATTCTTGGGCAAAGGTTGGAAAATGTGAACGATGAAATGAAAAAGGTATGAGACTCATTTAGCTAAGCTTAAGAAGGAAGCGGAAAATTTGTGAACCATGAGAGAGCTCACAATCTCCTGATTTGTTTGAATTATATATGAATGTTAAATTTGCTATTGCTATTGTGAATGTCTTCAATTCTCCTTTTTTTTTTTACTTATAAATACAAATATACCTTATTTTTAATGTTCTATATAAATTTGAATATATAATTAATAAATGGTATTTGAAGTGATAATTATTATTTTAATTTTTTTGTGATGACATGCCCAACACCAGTTTCCAACCCTCCATTTCATTGCCATTGATACTTCCCAATACCTTCTGCATTGAAAAAAATATGCCTAGAAATTTAGTTGCTCAAATTTAGCATTTAAGAAAAAAAAATGGCCTTGCTTTGAAAACATTAAAGGAAGACATAATATTATGTTGGGATTTAAAACATAGCACCTCTATGCTTTGAATTATTTCAGTTTTTCAAATGTTTTACCTTTCTTATGTCTTGTAGAATCTGTAAACTATTTGGTCAAAAGGGTCAAAACCAATCAAAGCTAACTTTTTCTCTATTTCTGACTCAATGTTTTAATAAAATAGGAGAAAGGAGCGGGCAAATGAATTCCTGCTCTTGTCACTTAACCAAATAAGGTTGGTACAAGGAACACCTTACAGTAAATGATTGAGTGCTCTTGGACCTGGACTCCTCCCGAGATATGGGCAAAAATCTTACGAAAACAATAATTTTAATGCCTTAAATGATTTGCTAAAAAGGGACTTTAAAGTATCATTGGAAGTCAACAATTCCACTACCAAACGATACTTGCCAAAACAATGCCAAGGAGCTTATTTCTCCTATCCTCTTCTAAAGAAAAAACTATTAAACACAAGACGTGGACTAAGATCAAAAAGTCATCATAATGAAGCCCTTCCATATTCTCCTTCTTAAGCTTCATGAATTACATGGTTACAAAGAAAGGAAAATATGCACAATTACAATCGATAAACAAACATCTTCATCCAAGGTGAACTATTGCTTTGCAAAGTTATGTCAATATCCACAGCAATTTTGCAAGCAATAAAGGTTAAAAAGAAATCAGCCAAATTTATTTAAGAATAAAGAGTGGGCAACCCCAAAATCTCCTATAATTCTGAGTTCTTGCCAATAATAGCAAGCTTATTCCAAAAAGGGGGAACAAGCAGTTAAGGAAAATATTAGTTACTGAAAAACAAAGATCAAATGGAAAATATTCAGTTGAAACTAGTAAACTAAAGGTAAACTTTCAATCTACTCCAATTTCAAGTGTTATAAGATCCACAAATCAGGAAGTCAAAAGACAAATCAGGGATCTATATGATTTAAATCAAGAAGGAACTTGCAGTCTCATAAATACTGTTATACCCTTTTTTGGTCATTTTAAGATAATGTGTTTCCATTGAGACTTCATTCTGGAGTTAACTAGTAATCCAGTTGTGAGCATTTCAATCTACTTGAAGTTGCCTCTTCAAACTTGGGATAATACTGTAATTAGAACTTGCACATTACTGTTAATAGAAAGGTACTGCGGCTTCATGATAAGATTTTAGTAGTAACCATCTTATGTATCTCCTCTTCACGCTCATATTTATGCGAGTATGTATCAATACATTCTTGCGAATTGATAATTGCAACCACTTCTAGTTGATAGTCTATGAAGAGCGTCACAGGCTTTCACCTATGTAGCCAGTTCCATTCCAAGAAAAAGATGTGCACAATTTTTTAGAGTAACAGCTGATACCAATTGCAAACTCAAGACCTTTGTCTTGGCCTCTTTTCTGCAATCCTTGTTTGACTGCTGGATTTGCACGAAGAAGTGCTCTATGAGTGGTATAGTCCAGTTAATTTACCCTTGGATCAAACCTTACTTATTTCTAGTGATTGAATGTTATAATTGTTGATTTTGCCGGCAGAAGCATCTAGAGTCCCAAGTAGCATTGAACTTTGTGTATGTAGAAGCTGTTATTATCCTTCATTGTTTTGAGCCTTTCAGTAGGGTTTTTGTTGCATTTTGGAGTGTCTTGTGTTCAGAAGCTATTCCAAGAGATCTGAAGGGTTTATGTTATTCTTCAGGAGTTAAGTTGATGTTAAATGTACTTCTGGTGGTTTCGTGTATGCGCTTTTGGGTTGTGACTCTAGTGAATCTACAAGTTCCTTTCTATGTGAACTTGATTCTTAGTCTCTTTTGGGATGTGTCTTGTGGGATTGGACGCTTCCAAAAGAAACAGGGGAATTTTCCCTCTTCTTCCTAGGAAAGAAAATAGTTTGGCTAAAATAACCTAGGAAGACGTGAGGCCCTTAAGAGATAATGTGGGCTAATTTTGGAACGTGGGGGACGGCGAATCAAGCGTGGGACTAAATACATTTGTTTGCTTAGTATATTAGAACTCTGCTTCCATAAGGAACCGCATACTAAGCTTGCTATTATTTTGTATTGAGCTTCAAAATTATGCAGGATAGTTTGCAATAAAGCCTATCAGGTTCTGGGGCAGCAATGTGATTTCAACATCCAGGTGTCCTCTGGTTATAGGCTTTGAATCCTCATCCCTCGAGGAGGATTGCACCATTGCTTCTGCCTAGGTTTCCTTTATGAAGTGGAAGGTGGTGTAGACTGAACCTATGGCGGCTTTGCTCGTAATTATCACCTTCCTTGATTTCTTACAACAGCCGAGATAGAGTTGGCTATTTCCTAGCACTCTACCGTTCTTTCTTCTATAGGCGTATGCTTTGCTTTAGCGCCACCAATCACTCACCGGGGAGGCGGTTGAGGGAGTCAAGCGAATGCAATGAGAAAAGAATGAGGGAAGTGACTTCACCTTCATCTCATTGGGCCGAGGGCCCTCGATGTCTGGCGACATAAAATCCAGCAATTTGTGAAGTCGAACTTCTTTGTAGTTCCTTCTTCGCACTCCATACCCATCTTTGCAATTTACCCAATAATCTTCCATAGAAGACTTATGTGACGAGTGTTGCTCGAGGTGTGCTGCAAAGAGTCCTCTGGGATCATAGGATCTTCTATCAATGAGATACTTGAGGTTAAACCTCGCTGTTTCCTGACTCATCATCTTAGCATCTGCCGCGAATCCACATCTATATAGTCCCATCTCAACGGGAAAGTTGACAGCTGTCTTCCTCTTCAAGCGCAAGTAGACATGAACCTCGGACAACTGTCTCAGGAATTCCATGAAGACTACCCTATCTGAAGGGTATCTTGGTAGCATGGCGGGGTGGCCAATGTAGCCATACACGTGTATGTAGGAGAACGTAGGGAATTGAATGAACCAATCCGCCCAATCCGCCATTGCCTCTTTGGCTGTCGTTAAAATGTTATATTTTAATGTTGACCCTTGGCTTAGGCTTAATGACTTAATGTCATTTTAAAAAGGTGGTCATTGAGGGAGGTGCCCTCAAGTGGCCCAGTTTAATATTCCCTCTTCCAATGATTTTAGCAATGATATATACATCCAGGCTGGAATTGACGACCATCTTAAATCCAGTGCTTCTATTGAAAGACGATTAACACTGGTACTCATCTTTGATTCTCCTCTCCCAACGACTTAGGCAAAGTGCCTTTGTCACTTTTAAAGGGAGTCAGCCATTCCTTTTGACATTTCCTTAGCTGTCGTTATGCCTTCTCACATTCCTCATGATTGAGGGATGAAGAGGACTGATGCAATATCAAAACACCTTTCGATATCCTGAGGACTAGACTGAAACAATTCTCCATCTGCTCTGGATTCTCTGGTGTAGGATTGTAATGCTTGATACAAGCATTTGAGCTCTACGCTCTTCTGTTTTCAGCATATTAGACTTAGCAGATTCGTTGTTTTATTGATAAATCTAAAAATGAAACAAAAATTTTATGATCTTATGCCTCAAAGATTGATAAACTCATGTTCATAGAACTATATGGAATGCAATGAATCTTTGAGAGAATTAGATTAATTGATTAAATCAGCAAAATAATAAAATTTATAATTGAAAATCGATAACCCTGTACCTTTTAGTTTTTAAACTAGCTCAAAAGGTGATTTTGGCCTGCAGAGCTCTTGACTTAGTAAAATTGGATTTTTATTCTTGTGTTTTCTTCCTGAAATTAAATCTAGCGTTAATCTGAGGTTGGAACACTTCCGGGTTCAGCTGATCAAACTCAAAGAAGTGCTTGGGTTTTTGCAGAGAAATTGAGTTGGGCTTCAAAAAATTACGCCTTTCCAAGGAAATGGCCTTTTGCTTAATGCCTTAGTGAATTTTCAAAGGTTCGGCTTTAGAACTTTTAAATCCCTCGTGCTTATGATTTGGATTTTCGTTGATCGGAATCAATATTTCGCTTGTGGCAAAGTACCCATCATTGTAAGAAATGGACTTTGACCTGGATCTCAATTTAGGGTTCTAAAATTCAAGCGTCCTCATAAAAAGGGCGCTTTTGTCTTTTGGATCATCTTCAAAAAGTTGCTACTTTGATCTGGATTCTTCGATTGAATGCTCTGTCGGATGTTGGTGCTTCTCGTTTGAGATCTACTAGGGCTGAGAAGGTTATCCTAGGAAGCTTTTGCATTGTATCGCATTCAGGTCATTCTGGGATCAGTTTTTTTTTAGAAGTTCTTTTTCTTAGACTTAGCCGTTCGTTGGTTTCTTGATAATCTCAATGCCTCTTTTGCTTTGTTAGCTATTGTTCTATTGGGCCCGGATGAGCTAGGTTTTAGTTTTTCTTGTCAGATTTTATAAGCGAAAATCGCCCTGTACTTCTTGGCCGTACCCTCAAGATGGCGGTGCCCACAAAATAAGCTCTCTTTGGCATTTTTAAGTTTTTCTCCTTCCGTAGCTTTGGTTGCAGTCAATTTTGATTGTTTCACTTTCCGGGAAAAACTTTCAAGCGAATATTTTGCCTTTCCACCAGGTTGTCCGCCAAGCTTTGGATCTTAACTTTAGAAGTGATGAGAATCGCCTTAATAGGTGCAAGGTTCTAACTTTGTTCTAAAAACAAATAGATCCATAGCAAAAATGTCTAAAATTATTGACTTGACCAATATTGATAAGTGAAGCCTTTTAATCCTATCAAATCATTTTCAATCATTTAGGAGACCTATTTTGGAGGTTTCCACACGAAAATAGAAGCGAAAAAACCACTGTTTCAAATTTCGAATTTTTACGTGTGTTCCTTGACAGAAACCCACCAAGATCCTATGATTAGTTTGACCTAAAATAGACTTTACATGGCATTTTAACAAGATTTAGCTCAATTTATATAGAATGCCAAAAAAAATATTTTGGGTACAAATATTAGAAATGCAAAACCCCAACTACTATAGATTATTTTGAATACATGTAAAATACAAATGAACTTGTAAAATTAAATTTCTAAATGTTTGGAAAAATTTAGAAATGTAAAACCAATTAGAAAACTTGAAAAAATAACTGAGTTTTTTTGGATAGATCTTTGAAATCTTTGAAATCACACTTCCATAATCACCTAAAATCACCACAAGATCTCAAAGGGAAATGATCATAATGTGATGAGAAATTATGGAGGAATTAAATCAGAAAAAAAGCATGTTTTAGGTATGTTTTTGGCACATTCCACATGCAATCTACATTGTAAATTCAACGTGTAGAGTACTTGTGGCAAGGCCAAGCTTGCAACTCATTGAGACTTGCTTATGAGCAAGTGGGTGAGTAACTTGGCCTAGGTTCTAGCTTGCAAGCACTCATGAGTTTTAAATGTATGCTCCTAAATATAATTAGAAGAAGTGCATTTTCAATGTGGAGAAAGTTTCTAATTAAGTTCCTTAACTTAGAAGGAAGATGAGAGTTAGAAGACCACCAAAATTATTATTGTCTTGAATTGAATTTTTATCTATTCTCACTTTTATAATGAACAAGCATACAACCTTAACACCTTTTGATCACCAAGATCTTGATGAGGACAAGGTGAGAGTATCTAGTGAAAGGGGTTAGATTGATATTACAATAAAAAGCTTGTTGGTGTAAAGCACAACTCAATATAGCAATTGTACAAAAATATGGAAGTAATAAAAAAAACTTATTATGGAGGCAAGCCTTCTAGATTACAACTGATAGCTAAAAATAATTGAAACTTAATCTTGTGGCAAACTTTCTAGGACAAATTACAAATATTGAATTTAGCAAAGAGCTATCCAAATTAACATTAGAGATAGCATTGCTAGAACTAAAAGTGATTTTTGATGTCATGATAGCATATCGATCTAGACTTTTAATATTGAAATCATCAAGAAATCTTCTAATATTTCTAGTAGTAAATTGCACACCGAATCTAGTGAGAGTTACCCAAATTAACATTAGAGATAACAATGCCAAAATTGAAAGTGAATTTTAATATTTTTGATTAAAAAAGCAGGGAAAGGGCCCTGATCCCATAAGTTTAAAATGACCCAATATAAAATGAAGAAATAGCAGGAGGGCACATAGGCCTGAACAAATAGCTAAAGGGCACACAGACCCAACAAAATAGCAAAACTAAGGAAGCTAAATAGAGAGAAAACAAACAAACCACAACACCTAGGCTAGCGGATCAAACTCCAATCTTCAAGGAGGGCATCCAAGGACGCTTCCCAATCCTCCTTATCCTTTTGCTCTTCGTTGTTCTTATCGTTCATGTTTTGCTCCCCATTGCCATTAGCCCTTTTTTATTTTTTTTTCTGTTTTGTAATTTTGGAGTAGCTAGAGGGTGTCCCCATGACAATTTTGTTCATAATGCCATTAGTGAGCATTATGATTTTGGACATGCCATTTTTCCAAATGAGTGATCTTGTCATTGCTGCTATTGGAAACAAGTTTCTTCTCTAACTCTTTCACCTTAGCCTGGAGGTCCTTAATGACAACATTGTCTTTATTTTTAGTGCCTGTTTGCATTTTGGGCATAGGGCCTTTATCCTCATTTATTTCCGAGATTACCATAAACCCTGGGGAGGGAGGAGCTGGAAAGTCAGTTTCCACCACCTCCGTATCCATGACCTCATTTTTCTCATTCTCCTCATCCAACTCTTCTTCCTTGTCTTCTTTTTCCTGTTCCTCAATTTCTTCTTCATTGTGCATATCCTCCTCTGAATCATTCTCCGAGTCGTCCTCCTCCCAACCTTAATGTTGTGGCAGCATAGCCATCTAGAGTTACAATATTGTAATTGTAATGTCCCCTTATTAGAGACATAAAAATGCACACACAAAGTTCCTTGCTCATGATTAAATTAGATCATTTTAGATTGCACATTTCAAGAATAAGACAAATAAAATGCACTATCATCTAAGGCCATAAACTAACATGATCAGATGTGACTTCTTACTCTTGATTGGAATAGATCTTCGCCTTCGCTCCTCTTTCCTAACCTCATTGGATGGTAGATTTACTGTGCAAAGGGCACGTGAACGATCTCAAAGTGGACTCCCTCAAGGTGTTCCACCCGTCTTGGGACCTGTTGTGACCTTCTCAAACATCGCCCCATTGCAAATGGGGACCCCCTTATTTTTCTTTCGTTTCGGTCTTTTCTATCTTTTCGGGGATGTGCCCGTCTTTGAGCTTGAATTTGAAGTTTTGGCTAAGTTTGTAGAATTAGGGTTTGCACTTTTCAGGTCAATTTGAGTTGGATAATTGCATTTTAACTACTGTATCATGATTAAGACACTTCAAACTGCTTGCCTGCAAATTTTGAGCTGGAACAGAAAACTTGCTATTTTTAGCAGTCTGGGCTTCAGGAGTTGATTTTAGGGTTTGCATACGAAGTTTTTCAATGCATGTCTGAAGAATATTTTTGGGTTTTTGGAGACCTACGCAATGGTATAACATGCAAGATGAGATGATAACTTTCATCAGTCTTCACTTCGGAGGCTATTTTAGGGTTTGCATGTTGGAGTCTTCAACGCATGTTTGGATATTCTTTGTGGGTTTTTCGAAAGCTTCGTAGTGGTGTAACATGCAAACCAAGATCGAGACCTTTTTTAGGAGCTATCTTTAGAGGCTATTTTTAGGGTTTGCATGCAAGATTTCTCAATGCATGTTTGCATAATCTTTTTGGGTTTTCTGAGAGCTCTGCAACAAGGTAACATGCAAACAGAGTTGATCACTTTCCTGGGACTTGCTATTTTTGGCCAGTGCTCGCATGTTGATCATTTTTCTGGGTTTTTTGAGATCTCTAGGGCGGTGTGACATGCAAACTCATCTGGAAGCTGATGGGTCACTTTTTCAGACACTTACTATTTTTAGTAGGATCACTCCGGCAGCTGCCCAGCATCTCAGTATCACAAACAGAGCAAAGTGCAACAGAAACGGGGTCAAACGAAGATCGTTTGAGCAACATGCAAGTTAGATTAGGGTTTCTAGCTTCGGGACCCAAAATGAGGGGTCAAACGCCAGAATTTTCGGAAACCGGTGTATCCCACTGCAATCAGTATCTTTTAAGCTTTCCACTAGTGAAATTTGAAGGCAATCTGAGCACTTACTATAAATAGTAAGGCACTCCAGAAACATGCTATAAATAGTAAGTCAACAACAGGCGCCAGTGTGAACAGGGAAGTTAACCCATGAGGATCACGTCATTCAAATTTCAAGTTAAATGGAGTTGTGGAAGTCTCGAAATCAGGCAGTTGCTATAAATAGTAAATCACCTCTAGAAACATGCTATAAATAGTAGGTCAGCGCGAGACACCAGTATGAGCAGGTCAAGCAAGTGACGAGGACCCCATGTCCAACAAATTTTAGATCAAATGGAGTTGCAGAGGTTCAAAAATTAAGCACTTACTATTTTTAGCAGGTCCATACAGAGGAATTAGAGTTTCCTAAAAAGTAGGGCGAAACACGAGGGTTACACAGAAGCAGTGTCCAGTCACAATCAACATCCTTTAGGAAATCTGCACACAAAGTTTGATCTCATTATGAATAGTTACTATTTTTAGTAAGTTGCTAAAAATAGCAGGTGCATGCAAGCATCAGGCGCCAGCAGCTCAGTCACGTCACGAGGTTCAAGGCAAAGCAAAAATCCAGCCTTTTGGAGCTTGAAATCAACTTGAAATGCAAAAATTGAGAAACTTTCTAAAAATAGCAGGTCAGGGCAAGCTAAAGACATCGTGAGCAGTCAGAAGAACACCTCCCTAAATTTTCCTTAATAAGCTGAAATGAGTTGAAAATCCATCTAAGTTTGGCAAAATGGAAGCTTGACCTGCCAGATGCACCTTGAGAAGCTGAAGATGGATGAAAATTCTACTAAGGCATTGAAAATGGAACCTCAGGAGTAGAAATGCGCCCAACTTGGAGGAGGAGTTAGAATTTTTTCTAAATATCCAAAACTTGAAGTATGATACCCTATGTGCACCTTGACTTGTAGGAGGTGAGTTGAAATTTTTTTGAGGATTGCAAACTAAAAGTAAGACCCCCTATATGCGCCTAAGGTAAAGAGGGGAGACTTGAAAATATTCTAAGTGTTGTAAATTTGAACCTTGGCCCCCTAAATGCACCCAAGAAGCTGGAAGAGACTTGAAAAGTTTCTAAGGCATTTGTCCGAACAGCAGAAAGCTTGGGTTAAGTGGCTGCATATAGGCGAGTACTGCTACAACTCTACCTTCCATATGTCAATCAAAATGTCTCCTTTCTTGGCACTTTATGGATATGAAGCACCCAGCTTTGCAGATTTGGTGTTTGGTGACAGCAAAGCACCATTAGCCAAGGATTTGTTGCAGCATAGTCAGGACATAATGAGATCCTTGAAGGATAACTTGCAGATTGCACAAAATCAGCAGAAGTTGTATGCTGATCAGAAGCGTGTTGAGCGTTCTTTTGAGGTTGGGGATATGGTCTATCTCCGTTTACAACCTTACAGACAGTCAACTCTCAAGAAGAGTGGAGCTGAGAAGCTCAAACCTCGCTTCTATGGGCCGTTTAGGGTCATCAGAAAGGTTGGGGCTGTAGCTTATGAATTAGAGCTACCTTCAGATAGCAGAGTGCATAACGTCTTCCACGTGTCTCGCCTCAAGAAGGCACTTGGACACAATGTGGTTGCTTCTTCACAGTTGCCACCGTTGGATGAAGAAGGACAGTTGGTTCTAATTCCCGAGGAGATACTTGACTTCAGAGAACGTTCCTTGAGGAATAGAACTATCAGAGAATGTTTGGTAAAGTGGAAGAACCTGCCTATGGAGGATGCAACTTGGGAAAGTGATGAGATAATGCAGCATCCTAGTTTGCAATTGCTTGAGGACAAGCAATCTTGGGGAGGGCGGACTGTAATGTCCCCTTTTCAAGCCTGACTTTTTCAGTGACCGTTAGCCTTTCCTTGGGAACCCGGAGGCTAGTCGGAAGTTAAAATTAGGGTTTCCTAATTTTGAGGAGGTCTTTGCTCAGAGATGATAGTTTTAATGGCGGATTCCTTCTGGGTTTTCAGAGGGCTTCGCAGTGATATGCTCGTCTCAGCATTCAGAGTACTTTTTGGAATTTACTATTTTTAGTAAATTCTATTTTTGGCAGTTTTCGGATGAGCTCAGGTTGGTTGACTTCCGGGTTCAGATTGATCAGTTGACTTCATCAGTATTGGCTTCAGGGCATTTGCAGAGAAATGAGTTAAGTCATTTAAATTAAAAATAGTCACGTTAAAATGTTATATTTTAATGTTGACCCTTGGCTTAGGCTTAATGACTTAATGTCGTTTTAAAAAGGTGGTCATTGAGGGTGGCGCCCTCATTAAAGAACATTTTAATATTCCCTAAGTCAAAGCAAGATTATGTTTGGCGCATATTTCAAAGTTGAATATTTAAATGAAATATTAAATCAAGAGCTTGAAGGCAAAAGTACGCCATCATTGAGGAAAGGGGATTTTGACCTAAAATCAGATTCTAGGGTTTCGTGAAGTCAAGCGAAGATTATAAAAAGGGAGTCTTGTGCATCATTTGGATCATCTTGGAAAATACACCGTTATGCTGCCGGATTGAATCTGGATCACTTCGAGGGATGAAGACCTCCTAACCATTGGGCATCTCTTCTCGTTTGTAAGACAACGACTAGTGATGATTGTTAGTCTAGTGTGAGTTCTTGGAATTATTGCATTGTAATCCGCATTCATCCATTTAGGATCAGTTTGAGCATATTAGAAGTTCTGTTTTCAGCATATTAGACTTAGCAGATTCGTTGTTTTATTGATAAATCTAAAAATACAAAAATATGTCTTATGGGTATTGCATAAACTCATTGTTCTAGACTAGGCGCCTCTTTGAGCAAGGTTTTAGATTTTTTGAAGCATTGTCAGATTTTATAAGTGAAAATCGCCCCTGTACCTGGGCCGTACCACCTGCAGATCCTTGGGATTCGTGCCATTAAATATAATCTGCTCTTTGGCTCTGTTTTATGTTCCTAAGCTGGGCGCCTTCATTATACTTGTGTTTTGCATTCAATTTTAGATTGTTTGCTTGAGTTTCAAGGGAGTTGCGAACTTTCCAAGGAATATATATTGCTGTTCTATGATGAAAAACACAGGTCTGTTAGGCAGAATGAAGAAAGCTGCATCTTGTTCTTGATGAGTTTGGAAGGATATTCAGATCTTGCGGCATACTTCATCATTGGTGGGCAAGCTTCAAAAAGGTTGGATCTATTAATTAAGTCCTTCAATTTCAGTCTCTTTCATAGCAAAGGAATGTTCTAAAATTATTGCAAGTCTCTCATATGTTGGATTGTAATTGATAAGCAAGTTGTAATCTTTCAAATTGTATGCTGGCAGTAGTACTGTCGGTCTTAGATTCTTGCTTAGTCAGATTGTAATGTTATCTCTTTCAGCATTTTGATATTGTATGTAATCCATCTCCGCCCTATGGTCGCTACTTTCCCGTCTTGGGTCAGCAAGCACATTCTGGGTGTAGAGTAGATTCAATATTCAGCATTTCCTTCTAGTTTGCTTTCAGTACTAGTTGAATAGTATAACTCCGCCCTATGGTAGCTACTCCCCATTCTGGGTGAGCAAGCACATTCTGGGTGTTGAGTAGTTTCGTTATTCAGCATTTCAGTTTCAAGCTTTGCTTTCTGTAATCACTCCGTCATATGGTCGCCCCTCACTCCACTTTGGATTGGGTAGCACATACTTGACGTTGAGTTCCCTTCTGTATCTTAAGTTTACTTTCTTGCACGTTTCGGTTTATCCTTCTAACCTTAACGGGTGCACTGGCTTGAATGTTGTAATTCTGTTATTTAAAAACGAAAAAATTGGCTCGGTATATTTCAAATGCCCACGCCTTATGTAATTTTTTTATAAATATAAATAATATATCTACAAAATTTTCTAAATAATTTAAGTAAATCATTACATATATTAAATTAATTTATTAATATAAATTTAATACAAATAAAAATTAAAATAATAAAATATTTAATATTTCACATTTTTATAAAATATTAAAAACCTAATATATTAAAAAAATACAATATTAAAGGATTTAATTTAAATATACATGAATACATAATACATAATAAAGTAGTAAATCTAATAATAATAAAATAATAAAACCTAAAATAAATAGTAAATCTAATATTAATAAAATAATAAAACCTAATACTAAATCTAATATAAATAAAATAAGAAAATTTACAATAATGAAAAGAAAGGGCCGAATGGAGAGAAACAAGGTATGCCGCAACTGCGCCCGACTCTACATCCCTTTGCTCAATTGAGTCAATCTGCGTCTGGGACACATGCTCACGCCTAAAACCCTAGATTTCCAACTTCAAAAGAAAACAAAAAAATGCAGAGGAGGCCTACATTTCAACGGAGATTGCAAATCGCATTTAAAACCCGACACAGATGGCGCCGACAATTTGCAGAAAGGGCTCCGACGATTTCCAGGGAGGGCGCCGACGATTTCCAGAGAGTGTACGAACTTGAACGAATTTGATCGAATTTTATAATTTTTTTAGAAATTCGACGAATTTCGAATTTCATACTGAAAATTCGGCGAATACGGTGACATACTTTATACTATGTCAGGGAAACGTCTCCCTCATGGAAGGAAACGGCGGGGGGACTTGGAGAAAGCGGGGGGACGGCGGAGGGACGTTTCCCAGGCGTCTCCCCGTCTCAGAAACTCCATGTTTTTTGGGGGGGACGCGTCCCCGTGGAACACTGGTTTGTTGATGTGAACAACATGAGACATAAAAAGAACCCTTGAAAAAGTGAGCGTCTACTGAGAACTTGGGAGGAGAATTGCAAAGGTCAGAGGAAAAGGCAATTGTGATTATTATTATAAAGGTGAAGTAAAGCAATTCTTCATAAATCCAAGTCTAAGAAGACTAATATGGTGATGCTATTTTGAACAATGATGAAGAAGCCAAATTAGGTAGAGCAAGTTGACAGATGCAGAGGTTAGTCTACCAAGTGGTCCACGTAGGCTAACAGGTTGGTTAGGGGACCCTTCGGAGGGTATTATTTCTGATCACAACTATGAAACCATTGTGCCAAATTTGCACTATCTTCTCCTATAACCCCAAAATGATACCATCCACGAGAGTCAATCTAAAATACCTAGAAGGCCTAAAATCTACGCCATGCAGCATCTCCTGCCCAAACAACTCTGAGAAGTCCATATCTACAATGCCACTGCCTAACCTAGGCAATACGAACGAAAGTCCGCTCAACGCATAACCATACTCCTCAGCATATCTCCTCATGGTGTCAAGTAGAGCCACAACTGCAAATGTGAATTCCCCAAATCTTCTTGCTAAAAGGAAAGTCATCCCTCCCAAGAGTTCAACAAACATATCATCTTAATTCCATACACAACCATGACTCCCGAAAACCCTAGCTGCTCCAACTTCGAGAGTCTTTAAATAGTGAAACCAAGCAAGCGATGGTTCGTTGTCTTGAACCAACACCGAGAGGGAACTACCAAGGCTTGCATCACAAACCCTCCTAAGATGAACTTTCTGAGTTCATAAGGTTTGAAGTATCCAATAGTCATTGTTGTTCAAAGCTAGAATCGGCAAGGTACAATCCGAGTTTAGTGTTCTACCCAAGATAACAACAATGTCAATGAAATTCCCAAGCATTAGCATGTGAGATGAGCATAGTGTTGTATATCAACACCTCAAAAGTGGTTGGGAAGCACTTCAAAGCAATTTCCAACTGAAACCTTTTACCTCCTTGTCAAGAAATAATGTGCCAACTCTCTTGAATGAGAGTGAATCCAAGTGTAAGGTGGCTGGTCTACAACCAAACAACAAACTCAAGACTCAAAATTTGACCCCTTCTATGCCAAGGAACACTCCCAAGAGTAACCATCCATTCATTTCTCCAACCCTTACTTAAAATTCTCTCCAATCCATTTGTTGATGAACAAATGGAACCACCAAATGGCTGGTAAGGAAGGGAACAACACCATAAATTCTAAAATTTTGACCCTTATCCCTCCAAGGATCCTTCTTACCATACCCAATAGGCTTTGTCAATCCGTGTTGAGGACCCCAAGCATGGATACCCAACCAAAAATGACCCTCAACATACCTGGAAAGATGTACATCAGAACTCCAAATGCCCTTCATAACACCTTGCTCATCATGGAAGTTTGTGACTCTTTTGGTAATCTTCTACAACCTTTCCACAAAAGCATCAACAATTATGGAGCATGGAGCAATTGTTGTCCTCAATCCCAATCCCCAATAGGTATTGGTATAAGCTAGAACATCACTCAATCCAAGGGATGGATTGTCAAACATGTAGACATCCTGTTTTGGTCCTTCTTTCTCCCAAGCTTCATAGGTAACAAGTTTGAAATCTCCTTTCCTTGCTGCTATAATGAAACCTTCGGCAGCTACCAAACTATGTTTGGAAAACACCTCGATGTCAAAGATGTTGAAGTCACCTTGATTCAACACTTCCCAAGTGGAGACTTCATCCTCAAACCCACTTATGCATTCACTATCAAGCAACCTTAGAAGATTGCCAATCACAAAGTGTGGCACGTCCTCATGGTCTAATATCGAATCGTCAATAAGCTAAAAACCATACTCGGACTCAAGCTTGAACACTTCACCACATGTTTCGTCTTCCATCACAAAGAGGGGGTTATCAAAAGTTACCTTTGCACCCACTTCAATGAGAGGATTATCAAGAATTTGAAAATCATTTCTTTTCTCTTGCTCCAATCCAACTTGATGATCCAAATTTGCTCATGCAACTTCTGATTTATTGGGGAATCCCTCCAAATCAAACTCCTCTTGAAGACAATCAAGCTCATCAATTACTTGCTTGATTTCTTCAGCTCTTTGTTCATTCGCTTGCTCCCTGAGACGTTTGGAATCAACTAGCTGATCTTCTACCTCCATTAGTGCCACCTGAGTATTTTCTAACATATCTTTTGTTGATTCAAGCTCAAGAGTAAGATCATCACCCTTTCTCTCTTTTTATTGGAATGCACTAATGGTCTTGTTTGCAAATTTGAAGCCATAATATCTCTAATCAAGTGTAAATACTCTAATTTCATTGTCTCCAAAGAGTCTTTGATGAGTTGCAGATTAGGGAGAGTGACTCTATCCCTAACTCCTTCCCATCTCTCTTCAATCTGAACCTTCCAGAAGAGTTCTTCAATCAAACTGTGTGTGCGGTCAAATCTGGATAGAGCTTGCACTTCATTTTCAACGGACACCAAGAAATGATCTTTCCACTCATGAGAATGCAAGGATGGAGAATTGTTGTTAGGTTGCATGTCAAAATCAGAGCTTTGTTTCTTGACATCAATGACTACATGGTTGTCCCTAGGTCTTTATTCAATCAAGTGACTTGGTTCTCCGTGTAACCAAGATTTAGGAATGTCTTCATTATCAGGAGCCATATGATCTTCTAAATCTACAACCTCCTCACTCTCACTTTGATCAAAAGTTAAGGCAGCCCCCAACTCAAGCAATGAGTCACTACTAAATGCTGATTTGAAATCCTCATCAGGCTCCATTTCGTCATGCTCCTCAACTGGATTCTCCAAGAGGTTGAACTGATGTACTCCATGTATAGGAGAGTCCCACTCAACATCTAGATTACTATCACTAGTATGATGAAAAGGCTCCCCAATAGGTGTTGTTTTGACAATTTCAGTAGCACCAAACTCTTCATTAGTGGCTGCAACCTTCTCAAAGAGATCATTTTGTAGCTTTTCCATACAAGCTTCATTTAAGACATCTTCTTCAGCAGCAATCTCATGACTCACATTGTGTTCTAAGTTTTGAATATCATCTGGGTCATAGGGAAACTCATTCCACGTAGGATCCTCATCGTATGTACGTGCCATCACACCCGGGTCCCAAGTGCTATAAGACTGATTGCTTTGTTCCAGAAAGATGTGATCACTGGACTTTTCATGATCGGATATCTCTGTGAATAAATCACTCTTCATTTCCTTGGTATTAGCATCATGATAGTCATTCACCTCCATATCTTGCAATGTCAAATCAGTCCCAACCAAACCTCTTTGTTTACCACATACTGGATTTTTTGGACTTCCCTCATATGTGTGATCAACATCCAATTCAATGTTAACCAAGCCACCATTTGATTCCTTGCCAAGACAAGGTAAGGGTGATGAAGCAATGCTATGTTCCCCTAGAGGAATAACCAACAAACTCATATCTCCTTGAAGCTACTCCATCATGGATGGTTTGTCAAATTCATGGCAGTATCTTCCTCAAACTTCATGTGTTCTTCATTCACAGCTTCGAGAGGTGACTCTTCATCAATCTCGCAATCATCTTGAAGTGTCATGTGCTCCTTGCTTGTACCTTCATTTCCTTTAGGACTTAGAGTCCCATCATCAATGCTTGTTCACTAATTTTTGTCTTCCTCATGCTTACTTGTGGGCTGCAAACCACAAACAAGCTCTTCTTCTTCTTTCTCTGACCCTTCTTCAATGGCAAATTTTGACTTTTCTTTCATTGTTCTTCTGATGTATTTAACCACAACCAATTTTCCAAGTTTCAATATTATAACACAACCCAAGAAAGGGTCAAAAGAAATCGTGTTTCTAAACCCATTTGGAATGTTTTGATACTCTTCGAAGAGTTGGGAAGCCTCTTGTTCATACTACCTCTTGATTTTTTCTTGAACTCTGCTGAAATCCATTATCATAACTCAAAATTTTATTGATGTTCCAAAAAGCTGTCAGGAACTTTGGCTCTAATACCACTATGAAATCCCACCCTTATTTTTTTCCCAATTTTTCACACAAACTTCACCTGTTAACATTAGCCCAATTTAAAGATAAGTAAACTAGAAGCAGCCCTTCACTTTTTGATCACCCAAATCCCGAAGTGGGCAAGGTGAGAGCATACAATGTAAGGGTTTTTTATTACAATATCAAATGTTGGAAGTACAAGAGCTATTGGCGGCAAGCCAGCCAATAGAGAAAATGTAAATACTTGGCGGCAAAGCCAACCACTTCCACTTTTCAACGAGCTATAGGAAAGTAAAGTAAAGAAAAGTACTTGGCGGCATAGCCAGCCACTTCCACTTTTCAGCGGGCAACAAAAAGTAAAGCAAAACTCAACCACTTATCCAATGGGAGTGTGATACAAAAATACTTGTAAGAGAAAGTTGATTAGTACTATTATATCAGCGTTACAATTTGATGTCAAATACAATATATCGTGAGAGAATCAAAGAATATGAAGCCCAAGTGTCAAATATTCATCTTTAATACATTACAATGACAAGGCATCATGTAAGTATGGTAAAACAATGAAAATACTAGATCTGATATGAAGTAGCAGCACCCCTTCAAATGCGCATATCTCTCCAACCACACATCTGAATCACCTCAAATCACTTGCAAAAGGTCCCCAAGAGCTAGACGTCCAAATCTAGGAAGTTAGCCATCACCATTATGCACAAAAAACCTTGACACGCAAATTAATGCACCAGCAGTCAAGAATTATGGACCCCAAAAAGGGCGACCAAAAACTAGAAATCCAATCCTCCATCAAAGATTATGAAACCTCAGAGAAAGGGGCGCCCAGGAGAGAGGAAAACAACAAGCCAATGCCCACAAAAATATATCAACTCCTTAAATCAGCGTGAACATAAACGTACTTCAGCCCTTCACAAACCAACAACTAGAAAACTGATAAAAACACTCTAAAATGATATCAAACTGAAAATATAACTCACACCCACACTAAAATATCAAAAAACATCAAAACCCACAAGAATAATAAACATGAAAGAAGCCATCACCATTGAAGCTCAGCTACAACCTCCGAATGAAGTAGCATCCAATGTTCAGCTAGGAGTTATCTTGCAAACTTGAAACTGAAGGAGAACTAGGAGGTGTATCAACCTCGAAGCAAGAGTCTGAAATGAATTCAACAACACTTCATTATGATAAAATTGGATAACCAAATGAGAGGAAGAGAGGCTTAATTTATAAGCCCAAGACCCAGAAGTTTGAATCTTCAATTCCCTCCAAAAAGGGATGCCACTTTCTTGGGTTATTATAAAATTCTTTTAAATTCCTTTGACTTGTCAACTTAGGCGTCCAACTTCTCTTGGCAATAATAAACCTTTTAAAATGCAATAATCCTCCAATATTGGCGTCCACATGAGAGGCCCACATTTTAAAAACAACTTAAGTTATAAAGCCTAGGCGTGGGGGCCAAAAAACAACATTAGAAAATAACATAACTTAAGTTATTAAACTTTCCTTTTCTAAACTCCAAGAAAGCTAGAGAAGCCTCTGCCAATACTGCACTACCACACTACTAGAAATAGCACTTACTAAAAATAGTGACTCCAAATACCATTTGAGCACATTCCGGGTAGCTGTTGTAACCTACTAAAAATAGTAAGTCCAGAAATAGGCATTGATGAAAATGCATGTGACAACCCACCAAAGCTCTCTGAAAACTCAGAAAGACCCAAAAACCCTTCTAGCAAACTCCCACAACAAGCCCTTGAAAAGCTAACAAGAAACCTCCAAGAATTTAGGAAACCCTAAAAATGCCTCCTAGTAGCCCACGGGACTCCGAAAATGGGCTATCGACCACTAAAAAGTAGAGAGCTAAAAAGGGGACATTACAAAATTGTGTATTTTAAAAAATTGTTCATATTGCAAATTTAAATGCCTCGCAACCTTGAATTTTCACAATTATAATTCTGAAAATTCAAGCCTACAAGTCATTTAATTGAAATTTTGTTCATATTACAAGTTTAAACAACCTGTAGGCTTGAAATTTCATGGTTATAATTGTGAAAATTCAAGCATTCAAATAATTTAATTGAAATTTTGTTCATAGGCCTAGAAGCTTCAATTATAACTATGAAAATTCAACACTTTCAAGCTTTAGTATAGAAAGGAATCAAAGCGTATTAAATTGTGAAAATTACAGCCTACAACCCTACATAGAAAGGAATCTAGTGAACATTATGAAAAATTCTTAAAATTGTTTGAATTTGAAACTTTGATCATCTATAGGATATCCATTATGGACCATGGTCTACGACTATGCTAGTTGTGTCATTTAATAGTAACTATAAGTCTATAAATACTAAATAATATTAATTTTTTAAAGTTTAAACTATAGAATTTTTGGATTTTATACAGTCACACACAGATGCAAGGGCTGAGGAGATGTAAAGAACCGGACCAAATTTTTTCGATTTTTTAATTACAATCAGCAATGCAACACACCCATTAGGGTTAGATAAATCAAATCAGCAGTTACAATATAACTCTTTGCCAAGAATGCGCACTCAATCTCAACAAGAGAGAGGCTGTCATATGGCAAGAGGATCGTCAGTACAATAAATCAGAACTGCAACTGAAAGTAACTCAACACCAAGTATGTGCTACCCAAACCAGAATGGAATGAGGCGACCATATGGTGGAGATTGAAAGAAATACAAATGCAACTTCGAAATAAACTCAACACCCAGAATGTGCTTTCAAACCCGGAGTGGGAATGGAGCTACCATAGGGCGGAGATGTACGATATTACAATGCAAATCAAAGTAAATAGGCGGCAAGCCAGCCTCTTCCACTTATTCAGCGGCAATTACAAACATGATAAGCAAAACTGAGAGAAATGCTGACAGTACTACTGTTCAGCTTACAATAAGAAGTGGAATGCCTGCAAGAACAAGGATTTAAGCTCTACAAGTTGCTGCAATAGTAAAGATGTCATCCACTAGGTCAATAATGAATTCCTAACACCCGTCCTTCGCTAATATGCAATTTTCTCAAGTCTGATCTGACAGACCAGCAACATGAATTACAGAACCAGCAATGCATAAACTCAATGAAAAGCTCACAACTCACTCATTTCTCACTCAAATTACATGAAAACTGATGCAAAATACTCTTAAAATGATGGCGCCTAGTTTAGTAATGAAAAAGGGCAGCTAAAAGTGGCTATTAATTAATGGCACGGATCCCAAAGCACTCTAGAAAGTAGGGCTTTCAAGAAATGACGAATTTGCTTTATAAAATCAGAAACTTCATTAAAAATCCCACAAATTTGCAAGTAAGGTCGCCCCAAGTAGAGAAGATGATATGACCAACACCCAGAACAATATCTTTTTTTATTTTTGATATATGAATGAAACTTCGAATCAGCTATGATATTCAGCAACATCCAGAATATGACAGAAATGCAAGTACTCAGCTACAAAATGCAAGATCATCAAAACAATGCAAAACCTCACTACAAATTCACTCAATAACTAGCAAACTTCTCTACTAGGTGCTATCTTTCAAGCACGAAGTCGAGCCCAAGCTAGGAGGCATTCATTCCTCGAAGCAATCCAGCAACCATTTCGGCAGCATAACAATACTCAAGATATCAGATGATGAAAATGAAGACCAAGACCTCCTTTTATAAACTTGTGATGACTTTCCAGAAGCTTCTAGAAACCCTAATTTTCAAATTTGAAGTAACTCCTTTTCCCTCCAAAGATGGTGTCCCTTTTCTCAAGGCAATTTAACTTTTCATTTATTTTAAAATCTTCACTTCATAAAAAGGCGTCCTCTTTTAAAGCATTGTTTTTGGCCTTAAGAAAAATATTAAATCATCAGCATGAGGCGCCACCCTTCCAAGTCCCCTTTTTAAGAACAACTTAAAGTTGTTTCACTAGACCAAGGGGTCACAATAATAAAATATAACATTAAAGTATAATATTTTAAAATCAACTGGATATCTCACCAAAAATGCTTCCCAAGGTCAAGATTGATCGAACCAAATGAACATACTGAAGATGAGAGCCAACCGAGCCGAAGCCAACAGGACCACTGCCAGAAATAGAATTTACTAAAAATAGTAAATTCTCGAAAGTGCTCAGAATGCCAAACCGAAACCACCAACGCGAAGCTCTCAGAAAACCCAGAAGGAATCCGCAATCCAAGTTCAACATTTCCAAGTGCAAGCTCCGCAAAAAGACGAAAACGTCCTCCAAGAAGTTTGGAAACCCTGATTCAAGCCTCTGCTTAGCCTACGAGTTCCCAGAAATAGGCTAAAACCAAATGAAGAGCGTAGGGCTAAATTGGGGACATTACAGTCCGCCCTTCCCAAAATTGCTTGTCCCCAAGCAATGTCACCCCAACTCTAGAGAAACTCAAACTGCACCAAACCAAACCAAGTACAATCCCAGGGTCCCATATCCGTCTGAAGGAGGACCCACCATGCTGATGCTGCACCATTCTGATCTCATCAATGAAAACATCATGCCAGTGCTGCACTAACCTCCCTTGTAACTCCAAAATGTTACCAACCAAGATTCTCAAATTGAAAAATCTTAAAGGACTGAGATCAATTTCATGCAATGTCTCATGTTCAAAGTGCTCCGAGTCAAAAATATCAACCATACCAATGTCTATCACAATCCTAGGCAAAAGGAAAGATAGTCTACTCAACTCAAAATCAATCTCCTCAGCATACCTCCTCATGGTAACAAACGAAGTCATGACTGCAAATGTGACATTTTTGAATCTTCTTGCAAAGAGGAAAAACAATCCTTTGCAAGAGCTCAACAAACTCATACTCACGTCTCCTCATGGAGCTACTATGCACCAATTGAATTATATTGATACCATGAAGACTACATAAAACTCTCATAGTTCCAACCTCATGAATCTCAGAATGATGAATCAAAACAAGTGGTGGTTCGCTGTCCTGAACCCACAATGAGAGAGAACTATCAAAGTTAACATCACAAGCCTCCATAAGATGAACCCTGAGAATAGAACTGGTGTGAAGGAACAAATAGTCTCTGCTGTTCAAGGCTAAAGTCAGCGAAGAGCAATCTGATTTTAATGCCTCACACAAGAAAAGACAGCAGCACCAAAGAAATTCCCAAGTGTGAGTGTATGATATGAGCATAGAGTTGCAAGGTAACACCTCAAAAATGGCCGGAAAACATACTAGAGCAATCTCCATCTGAAAACTACCACCTCGTTGGCAAGTGGTGATGGGAAAACTCTCCCAAACGAGAGTAACTCCACAAGTAACAGGGCTGGTCAGCCTCCAACCAGCAAGCACGAGTCTCAAAATCTGCTCTTGTCTTAGCCAAGGATCAACGCCAAGAGCAACCAATTGTTCCTCTTTCCAATCCATACTCAAAATTTCTCTCCAATCCATTTGTTGATGAACAAACGGAACCATCAAGGGGCTGGTAAAGAAAGTAACAACATCATTAATACTGAAATTTTGATCCTTATCCCTCCAAAAGTCCTTCTTTCCACAAGTAATAAGCTCTATCAACCCATATTGAGAATCCCAAGCATGGATACCCAACTGAAAATGGATTTCAACACAATGCAAGGAAATCTCAATGCATCCCCAAGAGCTAGTAAGGATCAAGTGTGTACTAAAGAGATTGATACCTCCTCTATTGAACCCTTGAAGCCCATCCATGAAAGTTTCAACAACAATGGGGCATGAAATATTAAATGACCTCAAATCCAACTTCAAAAATGGACTAATAAGTGCCAAAGCATCATTCAACCAAAGGGATGGATTGACAAGCATACAAACATCAAGTTCTGGTCCATCTTTCTTCCCTGCTTCATGAGTAACAATACTGAAATTTTTGCTGCTTGCTGCTGTAATGAAGTTACCAGCAGCTACCAAATCTTGCCTTGCTAACACCTTGGTGTTGAAGATGTTGAAATCTCCTCGAATCAACACTTCCCATGCATAGACTTCATCCTCAAACCCACTTATGCATTCATTACTAATCAACAGACGTGGCACTTCCTCATGGAGTGATATCGAAGCATCCAAGCACTGGAAACCAAACTCAGTTTCATTCTCCATTTCATCCTCTACTTCATAGAGAGGATTATCATAACGTTTCTCATCACCTTCTTTAGCAAAGATCACTTTTCACAAAATCTTAAAAGTCATTCCTTCTAATCTTTACTCTTCCCAACTGCACATGTAAACTTTTGATTTTCTTGGTAAACCTTCTGCTGATCAAACCTCCTCCCAAGACCATCAATCTCATCAATTACCTCCTGCCGATTCTCTCCAAAATTTCTCTCGTAGAACCTTCTTTTAGTTCTTTAGAAGAGTTTCGGAAACGCAAAACGTGGTCTTCTTTCAATCTTTTCTTGTAGAGTCAATGGGAAGTTTCTTTTTTCAACTTGTCCTTTGTTGATTTAAGCTCCAAAGTGAGCTCATCAACCATACTCTCCCTTTCTTTGAAAACAATGAAGGCCTTCTTTGCAGATTCAACGGCATGATCTCTATCTTCAATCAAGCCTATGTACTCAGACTTCAAGGTCTCCAATGAGTTTCTGATAAGTTGCAACTTGGGAAGAGCAACTTCATATTTCACTCCTCTTTGTCTCTCTTCAAGCTGAGCATCCCAGATAAGCCCTTCAATCAGACTATGTGTGTGATCAAATCTAGATAGAGCTCGCACTTCATCTTCATTTCTACCTCTCCTTTGTCTCTCTTCAAGCCGGTTTCTCCCAACAAGCTCTTCAATCGTGACTCTGGCGTGTGATCAAATCAGGATGAGTCGCGACCTCACCTCTCAACCTTTACACTGTGCCGGCTCTTCAGCACTGGGAGAACCTGCAAGACGGTGAAATTGCTGATAGTTGTAAACTGAAAATCAGAACCTTTTTCACGCTTCTACGCCCTCCTCATTGTTGTTCCCAAACATTCTTGTACTTCACCACCAACTAGTGGAGAATGCTCAATGTCTTGGAAAGCATCATACTCCACTAAGCCTTCAACTCGTTGATTGCAATCAGCTTCATGCCTTGATAAATCAGATTTGTGTTTGGTAATTCCTCCAAATCTTTCATCTTCAAGAGCCATATGGCCCTCAAACTCTGTTTCCTCTTCCATGTTACTTTGATCAAACTTGAAAGCAGCCCCAAACTTAAGCATATTAACACCATTGTCTACTGATAGAGAACCCTTATCAAGTTCCATTTCTTCATCCGGATTAAAGGGAAATTCATCCCATACCGGTTTGTCATCACTAAGTGCCTTCACACCTGGATCCCAAATGGTGAGAGGCTGACGGTTTCTGACTAGCCGCGAAGATGTTCTTCGGTAACATCGGGAGTAAGCGGATTCTTGAATAGGGTCAACTCCAAATTCTGTAATTAAAAGCCGTGATGTTCTCATAGTACTCTCTGAATGGTTGGTTTTGAAGTGCCCTCAGAAAACCCCAAACCAACCTTTAGCACCGGTCAATCTAAAGGGTATGCAAGCAAACTTTTGTTTCTGGAATGCCGAAATCTTTCATCATCCCATCTCTCTAAATGGAACCTACCATTTGTAGGTATGGGAGCTGGATCCCAATGAAATGGCATCCAGCATGCCACAAAGGTCTCGGATCAATTGGTGGGATAAATCATATCTTCAGAAACTCTGAGGGAGTTTTGTTCTAGTAAATAAGAGGGAAAAATCCATCCATCACTTTCAAATCTCAACAAGAGGTGAGGCACAAAACGACTCCTAAACTAATACCAAACACTACCCACTCTCTGGCAACCACGGCAAGCTGATTCAAAGACACCAATAGTATTTCCTTCAACTTGCTCTTCTTCACTTGCTATCACATGCAAGTCAAGGGGCGTATTATGAGGCTCTACCCTTAACTCTTCACTTGCCAAGGTATCTTCATCAAGCTCACGTTCTTTTTGATGTGATATGTGCACCTTGTTTGTGCCATCTTCAATGCTAGATGACTGATTTTTCTCTTCAACTTGCAAATTTGTCGGCTGCAATTCACAAATAGGCACTTCATCTCCTTCCTTCTTTGATTCTTCGAACAAACCTTGTTATGCTTCCCTTTTTATCATTTTCCTAATGTGGTCCACCATCTTCAACTTTTCGGGCTCCACTGACGCCACACACTTCAAATGGGAATCAAATGAAACATTGTACCTATAATCATCTGGCATGGTTTGATATTGCTCACGGAGTTTGACAGCCTCATCTTCACATTGTCTTTTAAACTGTTTGGCATATTCAATGAAGTCCCTTACGACATCACTAACCTTTCCTTCCTCCGATGCCATAGTTGAATCTGACTTCTCATGACCCATAGACCTTAGAAAATGCAACATCTTTGAAACCGAAGCTTACACACGAACTCAGCTCTAATCTCCCTGATGTAGAATCTCTGCTTTCTCCTCGGGTTGCTGAACTCATGACGGGCACCGTGATTTAAGGTGATCTTGGCCTCGATACCAATCGTGAAAAGAACCTGCACTCAAATTTTTTTCGATTTTTGAATGCAATTACAACAACATACAGAAGGCACCCATTAGGGTTAGATAAATCAAACCAGCAGTTACAATATAACTCTTTGCCAAGAATGCGCACTCAATCTCAACAAGAGAGAGGCTGTCATATGGCAAGAGGATCGTCAGTACAATAAATCAGAACTGCAACTAAAAGTAACTCAACACCAAGTATGTGCTACCCAAACCAGAAGGGAATGAGGCGACCATATGGTGGAGATTGAAAGAAATACAAATGCAACTTCAAATAAACTCAACACCCAGAATGTGCTTTCAAACCCGGAGTGGGAATGGAGCTACCATAGGGCGCAGATGTACGATATTACAATGCAAATCAAAGTAAATAGGCGGCAAGCCAGCCTCTTCCACTTATTCAGTGGGCAATTACAAACATGATAAGCAAACTGAGAGAATTGCTAACAGTACTACTGTTCAGCTTACAATGAGAAGTAGAATGCCTGCAAGATCAAGAATTTAAGCTCTACAAGTTGTTGCAATAGTAAAGATGTCATCCACTAGGTCAATAATGAATTCCTAACACCCGTCCCATGCTAATATGAAATTTTCTCAAGTCTGATCTGACAGACCAGCAACATGAATTACAGAACCAGCAATGCATAAACTCAATGAAAAGCTCACAACTCACTCATTTCTCACTCAAATTACATGAAAACTGATGCAAAATACTGTTAAAATGATGGCGCCTAGTTTAGTAATGAAAAAGGGCAGCTAAAAGTGGCTATTAATTAATGGTACGGATCCCAAAGCACTCCAGAAAGCAGGGCTTTCAAGAAATGACGAATTTGCTTTATAAAATCAGAAACTTCATTAAAAATCCCACAAATTTGCAAGTAAGGTCGCCCCAAGTAGAGAAGATGATATGACCAACACCCGGAACAATATCTTTTTTTATTTTTGATATATGAATGAAACTTCGAATCAGCTATGATATTCAGCAACATCCAAAATGTGACAGAAATGCAAGTACTCAGCTACAAAATGCAAGATCATCAAAACAATGCAAAACCTCACTACAAATTCACTCAAAACAAGCAAACCTCTCTACTAGGTGCTATCTCTCAAGCACGAAGTCGAGCCCAAGCTAGGAGGCATTCATTCCTCGAAGCAATCCAGCAACCATTTCGGCAGCATAACAATACTCAAGATATCAGATGTTGAAAATGAAGACCAAGACCTCCTTTTATAAACTTGTGATGACTTTCCAGAAGCTTCTAGAAACCCTAATTTTCAAATTTGAAGTAACTCCTTTTCCCTCCAAAGATGGCGTCCCTTTTCTCAACGCAATTTAACTTTTTAATTTATTTTAAAATCTTCACTTCATAAAAAGGCGTCCTCTTTTAAAGCATTGTTTTTGGCCTTAAGAAAAATATTAAATCATCAGCATGAGGCGCCACCCTTCCAAGTCCCCTTTTTAAGAACAACTTAAAGTTGTTTCACTAGACCAAGGGGTCACAATAATAAAATATAACATTAAAGTATAATATTTTAAAATCAACTGGATATCTCACCAAAAATGCTTCCCAAGGTCAAGATTGATCGAACCAAATGAACATACTGAAGATGAGAGCCAACCGAGCCGAAGCCAACAGGACCACTGCTAGAAATAGAATTTACTAAAAATAGTAAATTCTCGAAAGTGCTTAGAATGCCAAACCGAAACCACCAACGCGAAGCTCTCAGAAAACCCAGAAGGAATCCGCAATCCAAGTTCAACATTTCCAAGTGCAAGCTCCGCAAAAGGATGAAAACGTCCTCCAAGAAGTTTGGAAACCCTGATTCAAGCCTCTGCTTAGCCTACGAGTTCCCAGAAATAGGCTAAAACCAATGAAGAGCGTAGGGCTAAATTGGGGACATTACAGGAGATCAAAGCCAAAGAAAACTTGTGTATTTGCATGCCCTAACTCACTACTAGTTGTGTGCCCTAAGTTGCCACCAGCCATCACCAATTGTGTGCCCAAAATGCAAAAATCACAAAAAAAATTAAGGAAAAAAATGCTTTTATACTCATTTGGCGAGTTTTTCCAACAAAAATCACAAGTTTTAGCAAGATTTTGACTAGTTTTGGGGGGGGAAATAGCCACGAGTTTTAGAAAAAACTACTGGCAAGTTTTTCAATGAGTTACTCGCCATTGTTTCTAGCTTGTGAGTACTCATGGGTTTTGCAAATACTCTACGAGTTTCGCATCTATGCTTAAGACCACCCACCTATAGGCCCCAACAATGGGAAATGCATTTGCACTCCTCCTCATGACAACAATTAGGATAAAACTATCCCTCTCCTTATTACTTTTTGGTGCTACCATACTTTAACCATTTTGGCTTTTACCCATGTTGCTTTGAAACTGTTTTGTATGAAATTTCATGTTTGTAATCTTGCTTGATGTTAGTATCATCTTGAAGACTTAAGTATTTCTTTTCACCCTCTTTTTGGGTGTTTGTAAGCATCCCCAAGAAGC